>CM043715.1:23583767-23849975 GCA_023969325.1 Oryzias curvinotus
TTTCACACAATACAGACAAAAGCTAAATACTCCCACCAACCTCCCTCCCAACAACAGGAAATCTAAGCACATGAATGGGAGCGGGAGTAGAGGGGGGTGACACACATATGTCACCAATGCAACAGCTTGTACAGAGGAGCTATGAGGTAATGAATGTGCCTTTCATCGCAGACTCACGAGTTGTGTAGTAATGCTTGCCTCACTGTGACATTCGTTTTTCTTATCTTCACAGTAAAAGCATTGTGAACCCGCGCTGACGGCACAGTTGTTCGGAGTGCATCACAGGGATGTGAGGAAGTGTTTATCTCGCTCACACCACCACCTCAGGCCACAGCACACGTTTTGGGTCATTTGCAAACCAAACATGTCCTTTCCCTCTCCGTGTTTATCGGCGCTCTCATTGGTGGCCCTTTCAAGCCCAGAGAGCTCATTAATTGTTGCACTTTCCCAAACGCCTTGCAGCTGCCCCTATTGTTGCCACGGATGGGAGGGCTCCTTGGTCGATTCTTTAGGCCTCCTGCTGTCGCTCGCGTCTCAGATGGACTCACAAAGAGAAGTTTGGCTCCAACAATTGCTGAAACCATGACATCGTGCTTCTCCTTTTGATGAGATTCTGAGATTCCATCGCACAAAAAAACCCAAACAATGGAAAAGAATAAAAGACTGTCAGTCTGTTTATGTTTAATTATCTTTTTACCTGAAATATACATAGAAAAGCATATCTACAACTTTTCTAGTCTGTTCATTCTTTGTGCAAGTATAACAAAAAATGTGCAACTCTTCTACTATGGTCATATATTTCTGGCTAAAAATATTTATAGAATGTACTAGGTAGTTTTAAAACTACTTTATTTCAGAGCACATCCGAGTATACTTCTCGAAAGCTTTCATTTTAGAACAGTGCGTTCCATGTCTCAAGCATCAATAAGCAGAACATCTTCAGCTGATTACAAAAGTCAAGTGGCATTTATTCAGATGTATAAAAAAAACATTTGAACAGACACATGTAAAAATAGATACAAATATATTACTTTGCTTAATAAATAGAATGCAGGCGAATAAGACGCGCAAGGCCCGCTTTAGTAGTTTCTGGGCTTCTGTACATCTCAGCGCTGCCATACACACACGCACACACACACACAACACAAACATGAGGTATTTTGTGGTCAGCTCTCCCAAGATCTTAGGATTGTCAGCGATGGCTTGGAAAAGGCAAAACATTTGGTTTTAGATCTGCGACTGATCGGGAAGGGTTATTCAGTACTCAGAAGACAAAGGATACATTCATTGATCATCACATGATTTGACTTCGGTTCAACGTTAGGCGTTAACTTGCTTTGGGACGAGCCCAGAAATGCAAGATGGACATTAGAGACACGTCAGGATGAACCCTCTCTGTTTCGTTTCAAAGGATTGCGATTATCAAAAGCAGTTTCTTCGTTCAAATAAAATGTTTAGACATTGTCTTCTACAGATCTATCCATTTTAAGCCATCTCCCAAGCCCTTCAGATTTAAAAGCTCAAAGACTTTTACATAAAAAGTTAACAAATACTGTCTGGTGGTAGATATCAAATCTCCCTTTGAAATAACAACACCAGCATGCAAAGAACTGGTTTGACATATAGTGATCATTATGCCGGGTGATACCAGGCATCCTAACGAAGGTATCACAACCAGGCGTGTTCTGTTGAGTCCTCTCTACAAAGTCTCCTGTGAGGTTAAGTCTCTTAATGTCCTCAGCAGCTCGGCGAGGTGGTGATGGGACTGTGGAGGAACGACAGCTGGCTGGCTGAGGAGTGCACGGGGATGGAGACGGGAAAGTTGAACACATTTCCGTTGTTGCCCATTGCCGGACTGCCTGCCTCTGAGGAGCAAGTGGACGAGGCCAGAACCTGGGACTCGAACTGGAGGAGCTGGCCCATGAAGCTGAAGTTGGGAGAGATGATGCTGCGGCGCTTCTTGACGAACTCGAAGGCCTCGTCCAGTTTCACGCGATTGGTGCGCATCAGATAGGCTAGACAAATGGTTGCAGAGCGGGAGATGCCTGCTTGACAATGGACAAACACCCGTCCTCCTTTGTTTCTCACTGAATCTGTAAAAAAAAAAAAGGTTTAAAAATGAGTTATGGCCTTGTTTTCATTTATGACAATTTCTCACAGAAAATGTAAAGTTCTTGCACTATTTTCAGTTAAAGGCCTTCATTAGCGTACAGGAAAATAATTAATAGCTTTGTAGGGTGTAATCCCCAAAGGAGATTCAATGAATGGGCAAAAAAGGGGGAACAGACCCCCACTAAGGATATTGATCCAAGAGGAAGGCTGACAGCGAGTAAGAAGCTGTCTTTTGTTTGGCTAGAACAAAGAGGTGCAGGGAGGAAGCTATTCAGGCACAGCCAGTCCATCCACTGGAGAACTAATTCAGGGCTGCTGCCCCCATTTCATTAAATAAGAAAAAAAAAAAGATGTGTGTGGGGCGGGGGGGGGTCCTCCTTCTCAATGGTGATGATGTAACCACTATTGTGATAGAGCAGGGAGGCTGTGCCAAGACAGCTGGTCGGTTTTGGAGGGAACTTTTTTCAAAATTTAAATCCAGGAGTCAAAAGAGAGAAACAGGAAGAGGGGGGTTGGGCGATTTGGTTGCTTTTCATCAACGGCCGCCGAGCAGCAGCTGTGACAGGCCGGCGGAGGGAGAGCGTGGACATGTGTACTCACCGATGAACTCGATCGCCTCGTTGAACCACGAGCTGATATCAGCTTTGTAGTTGTCCTCGACGGGGATGCTCTTGTAGAGGAAGGAGTCCTCAAAGTGGTTGGGACAGTTGGCAGACACATTGATAAGCGCGGTGATCCCCAGCATGTCCAGCATGTCTTTTCGGGAGGCATGGTAAGCGCTGCCAAGGTACAGGAATGGGAGGATCTCCACTGGACCCCCCTAAACAGAAAGGAAAATAAACCCTTCAGTCACTTAACAGAAACCTAACAGAAAGTCAGGAAAAAGTGGGATTAGCAGGAGCAAAATACTTTAAAAATAAGACACAAACCTGGTCATATAGAGGTGTATTGCATGGACTGTAGCTTGCACTGTCTGGGTTTCTGGAGCTCAAAGGTAAGCTAAGTCCTTGTGGAGGAGAAGACTTGGTACACATGTCTGGGTACTCCGTAGAAAATGCCTCAAATCCACCTTAAAAAAGACATGAAAGCAGGTCAGATTACTACTATATTTGAGATCATATCTATAAAGAGGATAACAACTGCCTTCCTGTGGGGCTTTTTAACTTTAGCACCAGCTGGTATGGTGACAGCTGTGGCCCACAATTTGTCGCCCCCCTTGTTAACAGTAAATCATAGGTGTCAAAGTATTTTAAAGTCCTTTTTCTTACCTTTGAGGATATAAACATTGGCTCCGCAGGGGTCACGGCACAGAGCTGTAACAGCAAGCATCAGAGTCCCGTCTTTCTTCACCTGGCCCAGGTCCAAACTCCGGTCGTCCAGCAGAACCACGGACTTGTAGTCTCCGGACAACAGCCGGTTCCTGGTGTCCTCGTTGGGGACGATGTGCTCGAGGCCCAGGCCGCCCCTGGCCCTCCGTCTCACAATCGTGCTAAAGCGAACGTTACTGGAGCCCGAAATGTGCGACGAGTTAAAGGAAAGAAATGAGCGGCAGTCCAGCACCAGGCAGTCCGGGACGTCTCTGTCCAACAGAGCGCGGAGGGACGGGGAGTCGACGGTTAGAACCTCCATTATGACCATAGTAGAACAGCGGGTTAAATCCAAATACATAAAGCTTCGACGGAAGGAAATGTCTCTCACACGTTTAACAGCTTTCTCCGACAGTTACGGTGACCTGAAGCCTTTGAGGTGTAAGCTTTTGTCGAAAAAAATAAAATAGAATAAATGACTTGGTTAGTCGGTTCCTTTTCTATAGCAAATCCAGTAGTTGTTGTGCTTCTTTTTTTCTTTTCAGAGAAAAGTTGTAACAACTAGGTCAACAGCAAGTACCTTCTCTAAATGCGCGCGTGGACTCGAAGCTCTTTATATTAGAGCATTGACGTAAGGGCTCCACCCCCTTTGGCTCAGCGCCAAAGGCGCAGACGTCATTGTGTTCATTCAGCACACAACAAGGGCTCGCGCACATGCGGGGAACTTCGACGCGCGCGTACTGCACGTACGCCGGCGCGCGGAGCATCTCTCTTACATGGACTACAAATATGTAAATATTTACAAAATGCTAGTCTGTTTACGTCCTTATTTCTCAAATTTAACACCGCGAGGAGAAGCTGTTAATTCCCCGTTTAACATGTTTTAACATTACAATTAATATTTATGTACGGAAGCAATTTTTCAATTAAAATTTGTGTCCTTATACCTTAAGGACACATTTTCAACATTTTGTATGAGATAGCTTTTTCTTAAAGAACAATTAAATAAACAGAGATTAATTAAATAGATTGTCATTGTCAAATGTGATGTGATTATCACATTTACCTCACTAGCATTAACTTTTGATAATGAGCTAATATTGGTTTTACTGGAACATACCATTTACGCATAATTGGATGGGTTTCTGATGAAAAAAAACGTTACTCATCGATTTTTATTTTTTATAGTTTAGTCATTGATGAAAGTTTAATGCTGACAAAAAGAACACAAATACAATTCATTCCAATTTTATATTGAAAATAAAATGTTGGAATGTCCCTTGTTTGTCCTTTTTTATTTGGAAGGTTCCAGTACACATATGGCTATTTAAATCTAAATTTATTTAAATTAATTTACTACCACAATATTTATTTACTTTATTTTATCACTAAAAATGTATTTACGAAATTTAGCCTGCTTTGTTTGATTTTTGAGGATTTATTGTTGCATTATAACATACAAAACTTCACTTTTGAGTTTTAGCTCTAGTGATAATAAGCTAAACTGATTTGACTGTCTTTTTAATCATACATTAGACACGCTCAAGCTGTTACTAGTTGACTTAGTGGACGTAGTTGACTTGTTATTTCACTAGTTACTTTTTTGTTCTTTAGTAAATGTTTAACTGACCTTTTTAACTTTTACTTTCATAATACTATTGAAAGTAACATTACTCTGACTTGAGAACAGTCTTTGTTAACTTGCTTCTAATTAATCCCTCCTGTTTTATGTCTTTGCCTAAATGTTATTATGTATAAGAAAATTAGGAATTTACTGAAATTTCCATGAGGTGGTCGATAATTAGATTCCTATTTTGCCTCTCTAACTAAGAGTTGACAAATAACAACATGATAAGTAAATACCTGCCATGGATGTCATAAAAGTTTATGCTTTATTTTTATTGGTCAAGGTACATAGTGTTCAATGCTGCGAGAGCAAAGGCTAACCATAAAAGTTAATCACTGTATAGAAATCTGAAGTCCAGTAAATTTCCACACGCTGAGAAATGATACGGGGGTTTACCAGAAAGACAACAGCAGGTGGAGGTCTTATAACTATATGTTTTGTTATTGATGACTTAAAAAAAATGATGACAAGAACACAAAAACCCTATTTCTCTTTCCTCCACTGTAGGGTTTAATAAAAATTAAAAAAAAGCTAAACACAGTTGAAGTCACTCTGGGAAACACTTTTCATTTGTTGGTGTGGCTTGTGACTCAGACTGCATTAACCTGACTCATAACACGGAAGTGAGATGATCTTTATTATTGGAATAAGTGCATCTGCTGGCACCATGTTTGTGTCAAAGCCTTTGTGTCTTGAAACCAAATCCCTACATGCTGATGGTGATTTGTTGTGAAACAAATCTGGAAGTGTTGCGACACAGAGTTACAGTTCTGTTAGTAGAAGCTAAACAAATTTCTCTTCAAAGTGTCCTTGAAGCTCATATTAAATATGTATCCGTGTAATTTTAAGGTTTTATTAATCTCCTAAATCAGATAGTGATGTCACATTCAATTTACTGTAATCTCACCAAAGTGGAATCTACATGTTTTGATCTTCTGTTTCTATCAAGTCAAAGAAAAGGGGATGTGTTCTAAACTCTCTAAATACGGCCAATGGCTCTAAGAGACGAAGAGGGGGGAATCTTAAAAGACAGAAACTTAACAAATCCCAACAGAGTTTTAAAATCTCAGTCTGACCTTACACCATCATGCGATGAGTCAACGGTGAGGCACAAACCACAAAGCAAGAATGTTTCAAACTACAGTGGAGGAGGGTCAAACGTGTGCTGAAGACAGTCTGTACCTAAACAGTTTTTTTCCTGTTTTCCCTCAAGTCATGAAGAGAAAGATTTGGAATTAAGCAACAGAAGAACACTAATGGTTTTGACAACACAGAACAAAATGTTTAAAAATAGGATTTTTTTTTGCAATAAGATTAAAGTCTTTATGTTTTCTAAATGTAATCATCTTTTATTTATTTACAGTTTCTGCCTCTAGTTTTATGTACATTAGATTATATTTTTATAAAAGTTTAATGTGGCCAATCTTTAAAAAGAAACTTTGTGTGGAAATGATGACTAACAGAAACCAAAATGTACATTTCTTTGATAAAAGGGGAACCTTTTTGCTGAGTAAATACATAAGCTATTGCAAAGTAATAAAACAAAAAGTGTGACTGTTCTGATACACCACATATACTGAGCACTGAAAACACATCTTGAGCTGTTGTGATGTTTTCAATGCTTTTGACGTACAAGTACTACCCAAATACAAAAAGGGAAGTGAAATAAAGGATGAAAGAGAGGTATTTCCTCCAGTCCAATTTCTGCTGTCACTTGCTGTCAGCCCTGTCTGTTTACTGTCATTGTCTCCATGGGCAACAAGGGAACCACACAGGAAAAACACAGGACATGTCCTCATCATCTAATGTCCTAACCACAAAATTTAGTGAAACATCTTTTGCTTCCATTTTATGTGTTTGTGGGGATGGTAAAAAAAACAGCAAAGGCAAGCGGTGAATTTTCTGTTCTGAGTTGTGGCATTTGGAGAATTCCTGATTTTTAAATTGTGCTTACATAGAGGAGGCAGGAAAAGAAGTTGTTTAGTCTATTGGCTTTACATATATATATATATATATATATATATATATATATATATATAATATATATATATATATATATATATATATATATATATATATATATATGATAGATAGATGGATAGATATCTTTATATCTTTATCTCTCTTTATATCTCTCTCTCTCTCTATCTATCTATCTATCTATCTATCTATCTATCTATCTATCTATATATATATATATATATATATATATACACACACACACACACACATACACACACTATGACCAGAATATGTTTTTAAGGCTTCTTTTTAAATATTCATGCTATAAATATATCATTGTCCAATTCTTTTTACTTAACAATATTTTAACTTTCTATCATATACATTCTGAAAGCCTATTATTTTTTCTGTCTGGTCACTGTAATTTTATTGTGGTCAAATGTTTTTTGTATTCATTTAATTTTGGGCTATCTGGGTGCCTCAGAATTTGTGTTTTGCTTTGGTGGCAGTTTTTGTTTCCAGTTGTGATTCAGTGTTTTATTTTGCTCTTTCAGTCATGTTCTTTCACTACTCGTTTTCTAAGTCATGTACTGTACAGCAACTTTAAAAATATCACCTCAAAAACTAAAATAGCATAAACATTTTTAAAAATCCACGCGGAAGTTACTTCCGCCGCCGTGGAGGAAGTAGACTCTCCACAGACCGGAAGTTACTGTCAGCCAATCAGATTCTGCAAAGCGTCTTAAGCTGACGTCAGCCCGGTACCCATGAACAACCGGTAGCATCAAGAAAAACTACCAGTTGTCTGTATTTTTCCCCCTAAAAACTCCCGTTAAACGAGCATACATCATGCCTTTCGATGTTAGAAGGTGAGTACGAGGTTTATGCTTGTTTAGGTATGAAAAAGACGGCGCATTGATGGTTTGCCGCTTTCTGTGAGCTGAGGATGAAAATGATTTGAAATGCCAGTTTTTGCACAGCACCCTCCACTAGAGTTGGTTAAAGTTGCAATTGCTTTTCAATTAGCCAGAATAAGCTTTTATTTTCATACGGGGCGTGGGTTCTTTCACGAAAATAGTCTCTAAGGAGGTTTTTATTTCACATGCACTAGTTTCTTCACCAGAGCTAATTTTGCATGACGTGGAAGTGATTCCAGTAACCTCAAGGAGAAGTTAGCATCACAAAAACTCCAGTGTTGACATCTTTTCGTTGCACAAAAAGGAAAGCAGTCTCTGCCTGGGGTTGTTGAACAAACAATAGCCACAAATTAACATTTAAACTGTAGGAAATTCAAACCATTTAAATAGATAATGCGAAACTTGAGTACCACCTGGAAGTAAATGCTATCCGTCTTGGACACACCTTAACAAAATAAAAGACCGGATGTTTACACTTTCCACATTGTTTTGAATCCTGTTGATGCTCTTAAGACAATGATACCTGAAATTTGGTCACGCTTACTAGTTAAAATCTATGTTATCTTGGCTATAAATATTTGAAATTGTTGATATTTAGGTTACCTATGTAAAAAAGGTGTACAAATGAAAGAACATTATTCATTAACCTCACAGTGACAGCTTTTGCCAGTCTTTTTTTAATGTATGTGCTCATAGTTTTTTTTTAAAAAAATCAATCTACAGCTCAGGGTGTTGCATATTTTTTTTGCTATGACCTCTACACTTGAGCTAACTCATGTGACTGCAGGTCATGGTGTGGTCATGTTGCCCTCTGATGCCTCATCAGTTCCCTGAACCATTACAACAGCTGGAAACAGTTCGGTTGACCAATTTTGTTGGTTCAAGGTGTTGTCAGTTGAAAAAAATCCTGCTGTTAGTCATCAGTGTGAGAATGTCTGACATGGATTTCACTATATGAATGGATTCTGTGCATCATAAAATGCATGTCTGTCAAGGTTCGATTCAGAATGTTTATCACACTTATAGTTATCTTTTTTTTTTTTTTTTTAAATCAAACTAATGAATTCAATAAACGCTAAATTTCTTCATCTTTATCTTTGTCTTTGCGTTTGTTGTTATAAGGAGGTTTAATGTGATGCCTGCTTTAATATTAAAGAAGGAATTAATATTGGGTAGATTTTTAATGAATGTAAAACTTCAGCCTTTGACAACATTTTAAGAAAAAGTTAAGAATTTGTCATTTAAAGCTACGCAGAGTCAAACATATTTGTATTTTTCTTTTTCAATTGTATTAAATAGATGGTAATTGTTGTCAGCAGATTGAGTCTAAAAAGACAAAGATCATTTCAAGGGGTTTAAGCAAGGTTTAGGTTTATTTAAGGTGGAGTTTTTTGTGCTGCTTTTGTTGCTCTTTTTCTTTGAAACTTCAGATACCATGGGAGATGAAAGCTCTGGTGCGTCTCCATTAGCATAGCTAACGTGCTAAACTCTGTTGGATACAATGGAAATGCTCTTTCCTGCTGTCAGTTGGCTGATTCTAAAATGTTGGGAGTTTTATTTGGAAACACAGTGGTACCAGTTTGTGCTGTTTCCGAAAAGCAAATGCATTCAGATCTGGTGCAACTGTTGCATGTAAGAGGAGCATGGTCTTTTGGTAGTTGAAACAGAAAATGGTCTTATCCTAAAAGCTGTGATCTTGGTGCAAAGTACATTTTCACATGAACGTCACTGTTTGGCCAGTCAGCTTCAAAGATGATACAGTGGGTGCTTATCTCGCCTCCCAAAGGAAGAGGGTCAAAAGATCTTCAAGTCCAATAAATCCCATTTAAAAGTCTTACGGCTTTTGCAAACATCAGTTTAAAAAAACTATTTTAAAAGGGCAGAATCCCAAACTATGTACTAACTAAAGGGATTATAGCAGAGTTGAAAATGTCCTTATAGTTGGATGTTTATTTCATAAAGTTCAAGTGTTTATTTTATGTTTTAAATTGCAATGTTTTTTTCATCACACATTTAAAGTCTATAAAATAATATTTACAGCTCTTAAAATGTTCTGTTACTCTAAAAAGTAGTTGATTATGTGTTGTTTTTCATCTAGACTTTTTTTTAAATTTTTTTTTTACGTGGTTAAATGGTGAAACAGTTTGTTCTGTGGTGTCTATTTATAAAGGTCGCATCATTCAAAATGACTCAGCTGCTAACCAAGAAGAAACGAGTTAATGATAAGAAGACTTTCCACGTCAGGTTTAATTAAACCTCTCTGACTATGTCATTTATTGACACAGGAAGTCTTGGTTTGAGCCAAACAGATGATCCACTGTGTGCGAGTTGCTGACTAGATGGTGGTGATTGCAGCGTTCTGGTTAGGCGTTTTTGACAGTCAAAGCGATCGTGCCGGTTATCTTGACGTGCTGCAGCGCCGTGTCTGACGCTTGTTGTGTACCCTCAGAGCAGGTGATGCTTACAGGTCATGATGCCTGATTCTTATCTGTCCGTCGCGTGTGGTATTGGAAGCAATATGTTGAAAAAGATGAGGTGCTGACGGTGACTCATCTCGAGATTCAGTTTGTTTGGTAAGACCTTTCCTTGAATAAAACGGGTGCTTTCATCTGACTGTGTTAAGAACAACCTGTCCTTGCCACAGACATAAGTGTGAACACAGAACCTGAGCACTGACATGTCACGGAGAGAAATGGTTTGACTGTAATTCAGGAAATGATGACCCTCAGGGTGAGGTTAATACTCAGCATTTTCACACATCTAACACATTTATCTGCATTTTAAAGCGTTAACAGTAACGCACATGAATTCTATTGTTTTTTTGGTACATGATGAACTGATGATAAATTCATGCTATCAAGTTGGCTGCAGTTTGTTCAGCTGGGTTCAGTTTCCTCCGACTGAGTGAGGGAATGATGGGAAATATCTTTGATCTAACAGCTGATTTACATTTGGGTTTTGTGCAAAATGCGTTTTACTTTATCGAGAAAAATGGCTTTTGCATGAATCCTGCTTTAGTTTAATGACCTATTAGATAATTTATCAAACCTTCTGATTAGTATATGGAAGTCCGCACATGTCATAAATTTATGAGGTTATTGCAGCTTTTTTTTTCTTTGATAGCTGCAAAATGTTTTTGTACAAATTATTTAAAAAAAAAAAAAAGTAAAAAGTGGGCGTTTGTGATTGCTCATATATTAGCTTGTTAGATAACCTTATTATTAAAAATTAAAAAGCTGCTTTGCTTAAGTCACCTTGATTTCTAGTGTTATGTTGAATTATGTCAACAGTAAAGCTATTTACAGTGAGACTATTCCTTGTGTCTGTATGGAGTTGAACTGTTCTTTACTGCAGTTGTTTGTCCTCTTGCTTCCTACCGCAAACATAGTATTTGCAGCAGACGCTCCAGTCAAGATTGGACAGTTTCAGGGACGTCCCGGGATATTTCAGCTGAACAATGCAAACCACATTCTGCACGTTTCCCACCCATGACTGTGGAAAAATAACATTGGCTTTCTGCAACCCCTAAGCCTGTCCGCAAATGACAAAACGTGAAGTATCTCCAAAAAAAGAAGAAAAGATTTTAACTTACCAGAAAATCCATTGAGAGATGTAAAATATTATCCATAGAATTTATGTAAAGACCTTTTGGGGATTAAACAACATAAATAAAGCTTTTTGTGACGTTTTTTAGGCTTGCAGGCATGCCATGTCAGCTTCTCTAAAATATGTGTAATTTTCTTATTAAGTGCAATTAATGTATTTTTTGTTTACGGCGAAACAGTAAAGTTTTAATATTGATTCTAGAACACATGTTCTACGAGGTCAAGTCAATGAAGAGGGCAAAAAACAAAGCTTATAAAGGCCGGAGTCATGTTTATTAAAACATATTGAAATGGTTGCATAGCCTATTGAACCAAGGGAAAAGATTTTTAAGCAGGCACACAGACAAGAACAAACTGCCTTCAAAGAAAAATCACATGTCCTGTACATTAATGAATAAAGTAATATTTTCTTATGGCTCTGTCAATAAGTTAAAGAAAAAACATTTTCAACAGGCAAACAGCAAAAAAGCAATTTTCCTTCAAAAACAAAATATGTTCTTTATATTACGATAAATGCATAAATGAAACTGAATGCATTACAAACTGAAAATGCAATATTATGCTGCTCTATTATCCTACCAATTACTGCTTCAAAAAGTAAAATGAGAAAATATAGAATGAATCAAATCAGTTGTATTCTTTCTCATGGCTCTTGTCATGCAATTTCCCCTGAGTCCATTAACTGAAAAATTAATATAAATAAAAAAGATAAAATAAAATGCAAAAACTTAGGGCAAACAGACAAAAAAATACTTCAATAAAAGAAAAATCCCATGTCTTGTAGAAACAAATGTAAAAATGTAACTGAATTAAAAGCTAAAAATATGTTAATGCTCTGTGATGCTCACTTGTCTGAGGATGAGCCTGATACTTGGTGGTGTCTCATCTTTTGTACAAGTTCATCAATGTTCGGGGTAAGGCTCTGAGTTGAGGAAATCCTCAGGATTGAGTGAAGGTGCTGGTCAGTAAGACGGTTCCTGTGTGATGTTTTGTTTAGCTTCATCAGAGAGAACAGTCGTTCACACAGGTATGTGCTGCCAAACATAGAGAGCGTCTGAGCAGCTTGGATGCGCAGCTCGACCATTGTGTCGGGGATGAAACGTGCAAACTCAGCAGCACCCACTCTGTCATACTTTTCCTTCAGTGTGTCATTGCACTGAAGCTCAATCAACTCCATTTGTAGGTTTGGTGGTGCGCTTTCCACGTCAACTGCAAAAGGATTGCCAAGCAGTTGAAACCTGCATTTTTGCGCTTCAAAGTCAGCAAATCGGCGTCGGAAGTCAGCCGCAAGTATGTTGAGTTTGTCAGCAAACTGTGCACTCGGGAACACAGCGGTAGAGAGCTTCTCTTTCATGGTCTGACAACTGGGAAAGTGGCTCAAGTTTTCTTTCCGCATCTGTGTCTCCCACAGACTCAGCTTGGTTTTAAACGCCTGCACTGTGCTGTACATGTCAGAGATGACACGCCCCCGTCCCTGCAGCTGCAGGTTCATCACATTCAGATGGCTCGTGATGTCGCACAGAAATGCCATTTCACACAGAAAAACTTCATCTCGGAGCTCTGTTGTGGCTTTCCCTTTGCTTTCCATGAACAGACAGATCTCCTCACGCAGCTCGAAACATCTTTGCAGCACCTTTCCCTGGCTTAGCCATCGCACCTCTGTGTGATAGGGCAAGTCACCATACTCGGTATCTAACTCGCTCAGAAATGCCTTGAACTGGCGGTGATTTAAACCTCTTGCTCTGATGAAGTTAACTGCCCGCGTTACGGTGCTCATTACATGTTCCATTTTCAAGGCTTTGCCACACAACGACTCCTGGTGTATTATGCAGTGATAAGCTGTCAGCTCACCTGTGACGTTTTCCTCACGCATCCTCTCACGCATCCTTGCGACCAATCCACTCCTGTGCCCACACATCGCGGGTGCTCCGTCTGTTGTCAATCCCACGAGTTTTTCCCAAGGCAGGCCCATCTCATTTACACATCTGGATACCTCTTCATACAGATCTTGTCCTGTAGTTGTGCCATGCAAAGGACATAATGCCAAAAGCTCTTCTGTTATGCTCAGGCTGGAGTCCACTCCACGAATGAAAATTGACAGCTGGGCAATGTCAGATGTGTCGGTGCTCTCATCCACAGCAAGGGAATATGCAATGAAATCTTTTCCCTTTCCCACAAGCTGTTCTTTTAAATTGGTGGAAAGCTGGTCTATACGTTCAGCAACAGTGTTTCTGCTCAGGCTCACGTTTGAAAATAGTTGCCTTTTGTCTGGGCACACTGCGTCACAAACTTTAAGCATACAGTTTTTGATAAACTCTCCCTCTGTAAATGGCCGGGCGGATTTTGCGACCTCTTCCGCCACAATAAAACTCGCCTTGACGGCAGCTCCACTTTGTGATTTTGCAATTGTGAACAGAGCCTGCTGGGACTTAAGACCTCGTTTTAATTCTTCCACCTTCTGTAGCCTTTGTTCCGTGTCCATATTCTTGTCTTTGTCTGTGTGCTTCTTAGACGTTTCATGGTGCCGCCTTAAATTGTATTCTTTCATTACAGCCAAACGTTCTCCACACAGAAGACACACAGGTTTGCCATGTACCTCAGTGAACATGTACTCTGCCTCCCACCTAGCTTGAAACCCCCTGTTCTCAGCATCCACCTTCCGTTTAGCCATTTTTCGGAGAGGAGGTACCTGGCAGAAAGTTGACATATGCTCTGACTGCTAATGAATGATGAAGCCGAGATCCGCTTGCTGCGCTGCAGTGAGTTCGCGGGTTACCGTTGCATTGTGGGGTTCTACAGCAACCATCTGTAATTATAATCTCCAGTCTTTTCTCTCCTGTTTTATAATACATTGTTATTTTTAGCCAATCTCTTTGTTATCATGTTGAAAAATATCACATTGTTGTTTGCAATAAGAGTGGTATTGGGTTTATTTTGAAATACAAATATTTAGTAGTGTTTTTTGTCTTTATTTTCATCACTCTGGCTTTTATTTTTATTTTTGTCTTTTTTTTAATTATTCCTAATTAAATGGATTTTATTTTTAAGTCTTGGCTTTAATGTTATTTTTAGTTGGTTATACAAATGTTTTATGCAAATGTATAACACACTGGAAGTGATTCCAGTTGAATGATTGACATAAGGCCAACTTTTGTGGCTTCTTTTTGGGTTGCCAGATCTGAAAATAGCTTATTTTTTTTTTTTTTTTAGTATTACAAGAGTCTAGTGAAACACACAAACCAACAAGAAGACATTAGATTTTTTTCTAAAACCTAGTGTTGTGTGTGTGGGCGTTTTGGATTTCACCTCTGATATTTCACCCAAAGTATGGTAAATGAGGAAAATTTGAGGGTAAAACCGAATCGCGTGGTAGGTCTCCTTTATGTGAGAGTTGCATTTCTTTTCACTTGTTCCTTGTTTTTTGGTCGAAATGTAAAAATACTGATACTTATATGGACGTTAGCTGGTATAGCCCAGCGCCCCTCAGGGCTTATGGTCAACCTCACCTCTGTATTGTCTGTTCTTCACTCCCGTACTGACAGCGATGTAAAGACAATAGAAAAATAGTTCACAGAACTGTAGAATCCAGCACTTTCTGATGTAGATCAAAAAGGGAAACAAGATTTAGAGTCAGAGGAGGCGCAGTGCGGTCTGGGCTGGACAGGAAGCCCAGCATCCCGCTTCCTGCCCCCCCACCCTCTATTGCATCAACTGTGATTATTTCTGGAGATGTTTTCAGTGGATGAATTATGGGGAGATGCGAGTGTGTCACAGCTGGAGTGGAGCGCTAAAGTTTTCACTACCCAAAAAGGACAAACGCAAGAGCTCCTGAATGTGAATCGTTTCTGTGTTGAGCAGCACTTTTTTGTGCGTTTCTCCTTAATATACCCAGATTTCACAGAAGATCCCAATGTACCAGGTGAAAGTAATTATGGTCCTGAAACAAACCAGCAAAGCATTATTTTTCTAGCTGTAAATATGTAGACTGTGTTTTTGGGGACAGGTCATAAATTAAAAGCACACATGCAGAGGAAGTGGTGTAATCCTCCAAAGTTAGTGTCTGCTTCTGAGATGTGTGATGGCCGAGGTCCAGAGCTAACATTCCAGCTCTCTGGTATACTGTGGAGCATAATAAGTACAGAATGTGCTACTTTTCTCAGCACGTAGTGTTCGCATTGCCTCTGTTTTTTTTTTTCCTCACTCCCTTTTCCTTTTTGTGCCCCCCCCCCCCCCCCCCCCCCCCGGTCTCCTCTCAGATTTGACATCTACAGGAAAGTGCCTAAAGATCTCACCCAGCCAACATACACAGGAGCTTTCAGTGAGTAGCTCTTCCAGGTTTTTTGTTGTTCTTCTTGTGTTGGAATCTTCAATTGCTAAACATCTCATGTCAATTAACCTGTGGTGTCCAAAAGTGATGGCCTTCATCTTGAATTTTTTGTTTTCTTTCTATGCATTTTTGTCACCTTTAAATTTTTCTTATTTAAAAATATCCCCCCCCCCCCCCAAAAAAAAAGGATGCTGTGAAAATATGTTATCTATTATAAAGAAATAAAGATAATTCAAACCAACGTGGCTCTTTGTGAAACATCCAAGATGTTACTAAAAACATGAAAACAACTGCAGTTTACTCTGGTTAAACTGCGACTTCACCATATGAAAGATCTACAAAAACGGCATAAATGCTCGTTGTAGGTCTTAGTTTTGCCAGAAAATCTCTTGATGATCTTCAAGACTTCTGGGAAAACACACAGTGGACTGAAGAGACTAAAGTTTTGCTCCCTTAGCTTTTCATAAAACGAACATAACACCAACAGCGGAACACGGGGGTGGTGGTATAATGATCAGTGACTGTTTTTTAAGCTTGAAGAAAAAGGCTTGCTGTGATAAATGATATTGAATTGTGTTGTCTACCAAAAACATTCTAAAGGACAATGTCCTTCTTTAGTTGAAGTACATTTTTGTTCTTATTCAAGAAAAATATAAAATAAAATTAAGACGACAAGACAAAGTTTTCACTTTGATTCTGATTTAAATGCTTTCTTAGGACATTAAAGACACATTTATTAACTGGAGTTATTGATGTTATGAATGACCCAGCAAGTTATGGTTAAAAATACTGACGTTTTTCACACATTGGTTTAGAAGTGGATTTTTTTTTTCTAGTCTATACTTAGTGATGTAAAAAACTTATTTGTGTTTACTTATGTTTTCTGTACTATCTTCTAACATTTGGTACTAAAAAGCATGTAATATTCAGAAAACAAACTTGAATGCTACACATTTCTGTGTCTTGATTCAAAATGTAGGAATGTCTTTCACAATCAGTTTTAACTGGCCTTAAAGCACTCATTGTGTCTTTTTTTTACACATAAAATCCCCAATTTTTGTATCAGCTGACATGTTGTCTGAATAATTACAACATATTTAGGGAGCCATGTCACATTGCTGTAGATAAATGAATCAAAATGGATGTTCTAGAATTTGAAAAGGGCAGCATTTCTGTTTAAAAACTTTGATTTTGACACTGCTGTGTGCATTCAGGGTTCAACAACAGGAAACTGAGATCAAGTAGAAAAAAGATCTCAAAATGACAGCTTCTGTTTTACTAGCAGAGAATTTAACGGGACGTCTAGAGCAGATGAGGATTTCCTAGAATTGAGTCTATTTTGAAATAATAATATATGATCCTATAGGAAATAAACAAATGGTTAAATAACAGTTTCATGCTATGTCTATATGGCTCAACAGTCTTAGCAATAGTTTCTAAAGGCTGGAACCTAAAGTTTCAACTCGTCCAAAGTGTGTTTTGGTTTCAGTTGATGTGCTGAAATTGAAAAAGATGATCAAATATAAAAACTTCTTCATGATTCTATATCAACTGTTACACTTGAAGTATTTAGTTGCTCTTTTTTGATACATTTCAGAGTTCCGTGAAAACTTTTTCTGTTCTTACTTAAAGCCCTTGAAGGTCCTGTCCCAGTTTACCTACAGAACTACCATCCGCTATTCTCGATAGAAGACCAAACCGTGCGTTACGCTGTAAAACCGAATCGTAGGGAAAGTGAATCCCTACTGTGTAAGCTTACTTTGAAAAACAATTGTGCTAAATTATGAAGGATTTGGTATTTATTGTTTTATTACACTTGATGATAACACCAGGGTGAATATAAACCAACTGAAACTGGTTTTTCATTCATAGTTACTTTCTTATTGAAACATAAAGAAGGAAATTTTTAAATTTTCAGTTTTCTCTTGTTTTGTAATAAAAAAGTCCTAACAAACTGCAACAAAACCCAGAAATGGAGGTTTCAGACCGGATCATGGAGAAAGTGAATTGATGCATCCTTAATATTTACCTCTTGTTACCTCAGCTCTTATTCATTTAAGTTTTTATCTGCCTCTTATGTATTAAATTCCGCTTTGTACTTTTATGCTGTCGTTTTTGATTGTTCTTAATTGGCTCATTGAATTTTCTCTTTGTCATCTCTTTTTATTGTAAAGCACTTTGCTTCTCTGCTGTTGTAAAGTCCTACATAAATAAAGATCATTCATTCAAGATCATAAATTCTGAATATCATCCCTTCCATTTCTCAGAAGTAATGTGTAAATCCTTTGCAGTTTTTATTTGACTCTAAACGGCTTGACTGTGCTGGTTGCTCTTTCTAGAGTGGATAGGATTGCAGGCACCGGCTTGTCCCGGCACTCCAGTCACCAAGACATTCAACCGGTTTTAGTTTCAGTAATTTAGTGAGAAATGCAATGATCATCTGACATTCTACTGCGCAACAGCAGTCAAAGGTGATGTGCTTAATGTTTTTTTCCCCCCTTTCATGTGTTTTCCTGTTTGTCATCGATAAGTCATGGTGCCAAAGTGGATTGCACTGATTAATCACAGCACAATATAGATATTTCAAAAGACCGGATGACACGTTTTTACTGCCTGAGACATTTTCTGGCCTCAACGGTCAGCTGATGAGAGCAGACGAGGAACATCGTCAAAGCGGAAGTCGCGGCACAATGGACCGAGCTGATTGTAAGTCTCTCCTGGACGGCGGAGTGAAAAGATGGCAGCTTCCGCCATGAAGGAAATGGAAGTCCATGAAGCAGCCTCCCTTCCTGTCTCCATCTGCTGTCTAGGACGGCAGATATTACAAACTCATATTGGAAGGGAATTCTCCGCCACAATAAACACAAAAGATCGAGTATCCTGACACCATCTGCTTTTGCTTTGCCTTTCAATGAGGACATTTTTGTGGTATTAAGCCTTTTTTGTTGTTGTTGAAACAGCCCGAGGTATTTTGTGTTCAGAATTGTCAGTCTCTCAATTCGCTTATTCTGACACTGACACACCCCCCTCCAAAAAACAAAAAACAAAACATGAAAAATCGACCAATCTTTAGCACAACTGTAGAAAAATAAATGTCTCATCGGATCATAAAAATGTGGGGGTGGCTTTAATGTCATCCCCTGATTCATGGTCCTATTGCTTGAGACTCATATTACAGTACAAATGAGCGGTTTGGATGAGCCGGAGCTTAAAGAAAAGCATTCATGGCAAATCTTTTCTAAACCATTTGGCTTGTCAGTATTTACACTGCCAGGAAGTTGAAAGGCAGGAGTTGCTCTAACCTTTTACTAATCCCTGCGGCATTGTGTGCTGTTGAAGCAAGAATAGAATTACTTTAAGCCCTTTGATGAACCTGAACGGGGTAGCCCTTTGTGTCAGAGCAACGCTCCCTGTTGCTTTTTGGGTAAACAGTCCTTTATGTCCCAACGCCCTGCAAACCACACATTTGGGTTGATTGCGAAACCCTAGGAAACAGTTGCCACGTCAACACACCTCACCTGCATGAGAGCTTCCTGGCTGTGGCGCTAACCATACTGGATGGACCAGTTAAGCATACACAATATCAGGTTTTTGAATACCCATGTTGGCAACCACATGGCAACGCTTTATGTAAGCCTTTGGCCACATTTGAAACACACAAAACACACTTAGTTTGGAAAAAATATGCTTCTTAAAAAATGTTCGTTCCTATTTTTTTCCCCCACTCCAGGTTCCTCATCTTTTAGCTCCAAATACAGAGTTTGAAAGCTTTAAGTCAGCTGTCTTTAGTGAATAGTATGAGCTCATCCCCGCCAAAGAAAGGATGTTGTCATGGCAGCTTAATGTGCTGGAATTCATTGGCTAATTAGTGTTGGATGGTTTAAAAAGACAAAAAAAAAAATTGCTTAATGGCAGGGCGAACACCAGCAGTAAAATTGCAGTTTTAATAGCAGCTATTGTGATTTCATTCATGTTAATAACTGACGTCAGTCCCCCCTAAAAACGACTTTAGTGAGTCTTTTTAGCGTTAACACGAAAACACGCCACAAATGCATTTTCATTGCGATGTTTCAACCTTCTGCTTTTTTTGTCCACAGTTTCCATTCTCTGCTGCGTCTTCATTCTCTTTCTATTCCTGTCGGAGCTGACGGGATTTATAGCCACTGAGATGTAGGTATCACACCACCCACCTGAACTCCAACCTTCACACAAGCTGAAAACACACCAGGACTTAATAATGGTTATGAACACTGTCTTCACTATGTACTTTGCCCAAACCAATGAAAAGAGCGACTTCTCCTCACAGGAAATTGGCTTTTTGCGTGCGTCAGCCTGTTGGCAGACTGTAATAAGAGGATGACATGAGAAGGGTTTGACAGGAAGGAAATTGCACCGGCGGAGACGCACAAAGACACTTTTTTTTTAAATTTTTTGCTATTTTTATCATAATTCCTTGTATGTTAAAACAGTGAAGGTGCCACACATGGCCAAAATATTTCTGAATATCCCAACCTGTTCTTGTCCATCTTTTTGTTGCAGTGTAAATGAACTGTATGTGGATGACCCTGATAAAGACAGTGGGGGGAAGATAGATGTGAGTTTAAACATCAGTTTGCCAAACTTACACTGTGATTGTGAGTATATACACAACTCTCTTTGTTTACTTTCTCATTTACATAAAATTTGAATTATTTGTTTAATAAATGTTATGCTTTAAAGTTTAAACCTTTCCTTTAAATACCCACTCCAATGAAAACTGTGTTTTTATTGTTTTTAACAAGCTTCTTGTGGCATTTCTTTCATGATGCATAACATATATCAAGAAAATGTAACTTCAAATTGTGTTTCTGAGTATTCCTTTATTCAAATTGTCGTGAATCGGGCACGACTGTGACGTCCAAACGACAATTAGTGGCTCTGGTCCTTTTGGTGCGTCTACTTGCAGACAAATATCCCTGAATATCTTTGTTTGTCTGGTCCAAGCTGGCATCTGACTCTAAACTGTACGACTGGATAGCTCCGATATTGCTCGCCATTTTTGTTGCACCGGTAATGTTAGGTTGGGGTTGTGAGGGGCTGTAAGTTGGCGAGAGAGAGAGTGTAAACTAAGGGATGATGGGAAGTGTGGGCAGACCTGCACCATGATCATAACACAGGTGAATTCTAATGAAATACTGCAGCATTGTAAAATATGTCCTTGAAAACTACAGTTTTTTTGTTGTTATTTTGGCTAAAAACAACAATCATAATTATAAGACCACTGCGAATGCTTTGAAAATAGATCAAAAGATGATGGAAGTGGGACTTTAAATGGTTATGTTTTCCAGAACTTTAATAATTTTACTCGTTCAACAAATAGCAAAATAATCTTAAATCAATTCAATTCAATTCAGTTTTATTTGTATAGCCCAAATTCACAACAACAGTCGTCTGGATGGGCTTCGTATAGGTAATTGAAGAAGTAAGACATAAAATGAAAAGGATCATGAATACATAGAATTCAATAGGAAGATACTAAATCGAACTAACAAACAGACTAAACTAAACTGGACATCCCTGCCCTTAGACCCCCCTTCGCGGGTTAATCAATGCAACTATTACATGATTGAGGTTCTCGTTTTATTTATTTATTTATTTTTCCCCAGAGCAAAAAGATACCAGAAAAAGCAAAAATAAAAATATCCAAAAAGTGTTGTGGCACATTAAATATGGCAAAATATAGTTTACTGTTAAATGTTGTGTTGACTTGTGATGAAATATTTGGCGCTCAAAGTCAGGTATGTTCTGGAGAACTCCAGTCCACTGACGGCTCCAACCCGTTCTGCAGCATTGCTGAGATCCAGATTTTTCTCGTTGGCTCTGCTGTCAAAGAGGTGTGCAGGCAGGTCGAAGCGAGCCAGAGCGTGGAGCAGTCGAGGCTAATTTCCTCCTCATGACTCCTTTCAGAAAGTATGCCCATTGACGAATCCCACACTCAAACAGTGTCAGGGCTGTGGTGGTGCAGCAAACACACACTCATTCCTCAAACGTTCCCCAAAAATGGCAAAGCTAACAAAGCTCGTGTGAAAATTGAAACCAGGTTTTCCGTATGGGGGCTCTGGGAGGCGAGCCCACAGCTGCGAGCCATGTGTTTTGATGAGCTCACTCCAAGCCTGCCTTTTCCAAATAAAGGTCTTGATGATTTTATGGATTGTGGTTTTGTTGTTTTGAAGTGCCTGAGATGTGGGGTCGTCTGAAGTGACGGCTGGTTTAAACAGAAAAGTGGCTGCCTGCAACGTGCAGAAACGTCCCTGCCCGTTTCCCACAGCGAGTTCGTGTTCCTCCGTTTTATTTTCCAGGCCTCCGAGCAGGTCGTCATCCGTTCCAAATTTACTTGCAGAGAAGAAACCGTTTCATCACGGAAAGCCTGGCACGTCTTTTCACTATTTATCTCTGCTGCTTTTCCAGAGTTAAACACCGTCTCCCTCCGCTGACCTTTACGGTTTTGCCTCGGCTTGATTTGTGACTTCATGGAAAAACACGGGCGCATGTAATGGCTTATAACAACCCCCCCACCTCACCCCACCACCTCCCCATCCCAATCCCGATCCTCTTTCTATCATCCTGCTCCCAGTCGTCGTCTTTACGTTTGGGTATTTCTAGATGTGGACAGGTGGAGTTGGAGTAGCAAACTGGAATGTCAAAGGTCAGAGGGGCAGCATGTCGAGGTTTTGTAGCACAGGCGGGAGCGCGCATAACTCTCTGAAATAAGCCACAGCCACTTTGCCAACACAGCAGCCTACAGGATCGAGGGGGGAGTGGAAAACCACACACACTAACGCAGGTTTCCTTTGGGTCATTCTATGCAAGGGGCGTCTTGAATGTGCGCCCTAATGTTTTCGTTTTTGCCTAATAAAATGTGCTAAGGTAGTTTAGAGTCAGACAATGTTGTCCCAATATCAACCTTTTAGACTGAAGATTTAGCAGCAAAAACAAGAATAAAGTTGTTTTCTGTTTTTTTAAAGCTTCACAGTATCAAAAAACTTAAATTAAAGCAGGAAATTTAAGGCCATTGTTTTTTAAAGTATATTTTTAACCCTTTAACACCAGATATGTTGCTTGCTACACCTAAATAACATGTGCTCCTTGACCTACCGTTGCTCATCAACCGTTTACACAATCAATTGGCTGATTTAGACAGAGAAAAGCAGCTTTTTCATGTTGATTCTGCACCGATCTACAACTCATTACGAACGCAATGAGTTGTAGATCAGCATAAATCTGCTGATTCTGCGCTTCAGAATCTACTGGAATTGCATTCATTGCATAAATGTTGGAAGAGTTACGGTAATTGGAAAAATCTGGAGCTAAAGCTCTGGTGTTAAAGCAAATGACAACGTATCATTTTTCCTTTTTCACAATCACAAGTCCCAAAGTTTAAATTGTGTTTTGACCTGATCTCTCCTCTCTGTGTTTTTGAGTGGTGGGTCTGGACATTCAGGATGAAATGGGCCGTCACGAAGTCGGCCACATCGACAACTCCATGAAGATTCCCATCAATCAAGGCGAGGGCTGTCGCTTTGAAGGAAAGTTCACTATCAATAAGGTACGCTTTTGATCCCTCTGATTAGAGGAATGAAAAGGCCGCTCTGTTGTGCAGAGGATGGAAATGCAGATAGCACTCTTCATCTGGAACTCAGTGGAGTAAAATGTTTTCCTCTTTTCAGTCTAAATTAAGTTATGCTAAATTGAAGAGCTCAGGGATTCAATTACCTCCTTGTGTGAGCTCTGTGGAGCTTTGTTTGCTGCATGACTTGTGCGTCAGTCTTTCCATTTCCTCTAAAATGATTAACCCAGAGAGTAGAGATTTAACACCCTTCTGTGGTTAAAAAAAAATCAAGTGGACGAACAAGCCCAGTTACATCTGGGTTTTGGTTAACCGAACGAGTCTTTCTGCACAGGTACCAGGAAACTTCCATGTGTCGACACATAGCGCCACCGCGCAGCCCCAAAACCCCGACATGACCCACAGCATCCACAAGTTGGCCTTTGGAGATACATTACAGGTCAGGCTGGACATAAAATGAGAAGCAGAGGAATTGAAGACTGAAGTTGGAAGATTTATTTTCCCCTTCTGTGTGATGCAGGTACACAGCGTCAAAGGAGCCTTCAATGCTTTAGGAGGGGCAGACAAGCTGTCATCTAACCGTATGTATCCACACACACACGTGTTCATTAAAAGCCTTATGCGATCGACATAAGCCTTCTTAATGGTCCGGCTGATGCACCAAAATGACACATCTTGTGCCGTGTCATGTACATACAGGAAGCTTTAAGGCCTAAGAAATGCAATTTTGAGCTTAATTTTCTTTACATATGTCCTCCATCATCAGAAAAATGCCACAAGATCATGTTAAAAACATGATTTTCATCTAACTGGGTCTTAAAACTACGACGGAGTTTTAGGGTCACCAACAACAACAACAAAACAAAGGAAAATTACGAGATTTGATCTAGTAAATTTAGGAGATAAAAAGTTGTAAATTTAGGAGATAAAAACTCATAAATTTAGCAGATAAATACTCGTAAATTTACGAGATTAAAGTGGAAGTGAGCATGCAGAGCAGCAGGTGAACGCCACGAAACAGCAGAGCAGACCCACTAAACTTTCTTGAACAGGCGAGCTGAATGTTTATTGATAACATTCCAAATGTCTGGAAGCTCATTTGTTGGATTTACAATTTATTAAAGTTTTATTTATTGATGGTTGGTTTGCAGGATCTCTGCAGCCCGATGAAGCCATCGTCGGTATTCTCTCAGCTGTCCTCTTGAATCCTTTCTTCCTCCACCAAACACCGGATCTCTACGTTTGTGTGACGCTTCCGTCATTTTCAACGTTCTGATGCTAACATAACAGACTATTTTCATTCCTCTTTATTGTTTTATGCTGAAACGGGACATTTCACCTGCAGGAGGGGGCGTGTGTAACACTGTTTACTTCCGCATTGGTGTTGGGATGACAGGTTCGTGACATAATGAGACCAATGAACTTCAGGGTGTGTGAATGAAGAGAATAAAGGCTGCAGCGGTCCTCTACACCCAGACGTGTCTCTGAGCTCCTTATTTTACATTTGAAACTCCGCTTTACTGACACTGAACCCCGGAAAGACTGCTACACGGAAAATAATCTGATTTTGAGTCATCAAAAGGTTCAAAATCTCTTTGTTTTATAAACCTATAATCCGGAAATAAAGCTTCACAAAAGCCTCCACATATTTCATCTTCTCCGATAAATGGAGAACTTCAGTGTTTTCTCCTTAATCTACGACTTTTTTTCTCGTAAATGTATGAGATTTTAAGTCGTAAATTTATGAGATAAAAACTCGTAAATTTACGAGTTTTTATCTCCTAAAATTACGAGATAAAATCTCGTAAAATTACGAGATAAAATCTCGTAATTTTAGTTTTTTCTTTTTTTTTGGTGGCCCTAAAACTCCGTCGTATAAAACAGAACTTGAAACCATCCATAAGATTTGTATTTTTGTTTTTCTTTTCTCTCTTGCAGCTCTGGCTTCACACGACTATATTCTGAAGATTGTGCCAACAGTATATGAAGACTTATCAGGCAGACAGAGGTTCTCCTACCAGTACACAGTAGCAAACAAGGTATCCCAGAACATTTGGCTACTTTTTGGTTTGATGAAGCCTCTGTGTTTGTCTGCTGCTGCTGCACACATTGTTGTTCACATGCGCACTCACCTGGAAGGGGACCACTTTAGCCGACTTACTGGAAGCTCCTCCAGGTTGTCAACAAACCATAAAGACACTTCCAAGAACAGTTTTGACTGACAACTGCTTCAGCAGTGTTGACCAACAACAAATGCAAGTCAGCTGTGGAGAATGGAAATGAGGGCTTGTGGAAAAATATTCCCCCCGCCTCGATTTTAAAGAGTCCGATCAGAAGTGGGTTTGTTACTTTAGAAGGATGGATTTGTGTGAATATTTTAAAGGTCATGTGGTCAGCTCTATTTCACATTCTTCGGGTTCGCTTCATGTGAGTTTTATTGTCCAAAAATTCACTCATCGTGAGTCATTTATGACTTTGAGTGACCTTATGAGAGAGGAATTCTGTCGACACCCACTGCCATCTGCACCGCCGCAGAAGAAAAATAAAGTTTCCGATTGTCCTCGTTTTACTTCACGATGAGTGAATTGGACTCGTTTGGGTTTCTGTTTTATGATGGTAACAAACTTGTGTTATTGCCTCGCACAGGAATATGTTGCTTACAGCCACACGGGGAGAATAATCCCCGCAATCTGGTTCAGATACGACCTCAGTCCCATCACCGTCAAGTACACAGAGAGGAGGCAGCCCTTCTACCGCTTCATCACAACAGTGAGTCAGACTGCACTGAAAACACATGTTTGTTGTGTGTTTTAAACTTCATGAAATGTAATGTATTGTTGTTTTCTGTCTTTTCATAAAGGGTTTACCCACTTAAATCACAGAAACCACTTTAAAGTCCAGTTTAAAACATTAGGTTCCATCGATCTGCTTTAGAAAAAGCATGAAATATTTGGAGAAGTGCCATGAAGAGATTTTCAACTCAGTGGCCTAGTAGTAGAGTTGGATCGTACCAAAGTGTTTTAAAAATGGAAAATGTGCCTCCCTGTTTGACACTTAGGCCTCAGTCACAGGCATCCATTCAGGAGTTGACCTGTTCAGGTGTTGCAGGTTTTTGGGTTGTCCAGGCCCATAGAGGGTTGCATACAGGAGGAGGGGCTGCATCTTAATGGGAGTGCAGGTATGTCTTGCAGTTCTCTTAAGGGAGGACTGCCCAACCCTGGCCTTTGAGATCTACCACCCTGCCTTTTTTTCCAACGCTTGGTTCTGAGTACCTGGATTAGGAATGAGGAGACACCAGAGTCAGCTAATTAGCGGAAAGTAGTGCAGGGAGAACTGGAGATCAGGCAGGGCAGTAGATCTCGAGCACCAGGATTGGGCAGCCCTGTCTTAAGGGATGTCACGAAAATGGGTGTGCAGGTGAAACGTAGGATGTCGAATTCCTAAATCCTAATAGTCAAACACTAGTAGGCTCCCTGTGCAGTGCGCAGGATTTTGGCCAATCGGTCTACGACCTTGATATTTTTATTTATACATTACCCAGTTCTGGTCCGCATATAGCCTGTACCCACTGTATCCCTTGTATTTTGTAGACCCTTAACCACCTAGAACGGTAGTTGTGACCAAGGGATAAGGGGGTTTGGGGGCTTAAATCGACAAATGGTTCTCGAACATGCCTGTGTTTGCAGCTCACCACTCCCTCAGTGGATGAAGAACCAATTTCACAAATGTGTGAACCTGTGTGACTTAGTAACTTAAACTTCCTCTACATGAAAATCTGTTGCATGTATAGTTTTACTCTCATTTTCAATATTTACCCTTTTACTAATTTCATTATCACTGCAAATTAGAAAAGAAAACAGCCTTAAAAAACTAAACCAAAGCTCTAAAAGTTAGATGTTGGTAAACTCTCCAAGAGTAGCAGCAAATCACTTCAGGCAGAGGCAGAGGAGGAGGAGGAGGAGAAACAAAACGCAGAAAACAAGAGCCACATGTTGGCCCTAAGGGAACAAAAAAAGCTCAGTTTGCCTTTTTTGGAGGAAATTCCTCTTTTACTTCAAAAAAGCAAAAAAAAAAAAAAAAAAATTATAAGTTTGTAATTGAATAGTGTCATCTGGATTTATGAGAGCAAATCAGAAATTGTGTATCTCCTCAAACATCTCTTAATGTCAGGCACAACAATAGCCCCAGTGATGATTCAGGCTTGTTTTGTAAACGTGAAGCCTGGGTAACTTGTGATTACTGTAACCATGAACTCATCTGCAGACAAAAGGGAGCATCTGTGCACACACACACACACACACACACACACACACACACACACACACGAACGCTCAGTCAGTTCAGGGAGGGGAAAAAAAACAAAAAACCTTCACAATAAGACGCGAACAAAGGTAGAACCAGAAACCACAATGGCCTCCGGAGGCAAGAAATAGATTAAAAATGGGGATAAGGCCTACAAAGAGCAGTAAATAAATGTACAAGTGAGTGAGCTAATGAAATATGAAAGTATAATGGGTTTTTTGTCAACAAAAATGTTTTTTTTTTGTTGTTTTTTTTGGTAGTGATGTTATCAAGATATCATTGTTTAGCCCTTAAGGCATGACAAAGCTAACCTGTTAGCAAAAGATGGTTTAAAATCATTGCAGCTCAGTAATTCCATATGACAGCCTCACGGCTGTCGTATGGAATTACTGAGCTGCAATGATTTTAAATAACGTTGATCTCCAACAATGAGAAGAAAAAAAAATGTATCCCAAAGCCATACAACCTGTCACAATGAGTGAGGGATATCTGACTCAAGTGGCATCCAGCTCGTTGGTAAACATCCCCACTGGCATTTCCTGCCTTTCTAACGAGCAGTTAAGGTTTGCGTCTCAGAAGATGACTGTGCTTCCAGGCGTTAGTCACAGCCGAGGAGCATCGAGAGAAGCCCGTTGTGATGGTGACCACAAAACCTTCAAACGCTTTTTTTTTTTTCATATTTCTGCAGATTTGTGCCATCGTAGGAGGGACCTTCACCGTTGCGGGAATCATCGACTCCTGCATATTCACCGCCTCCGAGGCCTGGAAGAAGATCCAGATAGGCAAGATGTCCTGATAACACAGACTGGGCTCTCATTCAGATGTGGCACGTTGCTAAGCCTGTTCGCTAAATCTCACCTCAAAAACAAAACCAAAAAAAAAAAAAGTTCTCGTGGAGGTTTTTATTTCCCACTATGAGTCTACGACATGAGATATAGCTACCAGGCTTGCACGGCTGCGTATCTTTTGCCGAAGATCCTCTCAGGGCTCCATCCGCTCATCTGACGCGTGGACTATCACATGTCGGTCTCCTCCGTCATTGGAGGTCAGAGAGGGGGAGAGGCCATCTCTTGTTACTTTGGGGATATATTTTAAAGAACTGTATGCCGGATTGAAGTGAAGTACGTTTTCAAGTGTCAAGTCACATTCGGTGCATCACCTGTGTGACTGTAGGTCAGTGTAAAGTGTGTGAAAGACGATATTACATCGGTTTCCTGCTCAGTCAGCATCAAACCACACGTTTTTCACTGTTTTTGTTATGTTTTATGGTTAAAAAACAAAACTTAAAGTCCTTTTTTGTTCTTTTCTTTTTTCAAAAACTCACATAATTCCTATTTTCTATCTTCAGTGTTCACCCGTTTGCCTTGACATCTTGTTTTTTTACATAAGAATTGTTTTTTTTTTAAAGTTTTGGTTTAGGTTTTCTCTCTGTGCTCCATTTTTCTAAGGTTTCTATCTCTTTATACTGTTTCTATTGCAGCCTCTTTGTTGAAGTATGGTAACAACAAACCCTAAAAACCTGTTCTGCCTGAAAAGACGCCCATTTCTGTGTTGGGCTGTTTCCTACCCCAGTAAAAGCACATTTCAAATCATTGTTTGCTTTGTTTTGTTATCATTTTAAAAGCCTACTCCAAGTTATTGACTTAATTTGATTAATATAGTCACTAAAGCTAGATTTGGGGGACAGTAATTCATATCGTGAAGCAGTGGCGGTGTCCCAAAAGTGACCTGGTGTTGCTGCCCACCTCACATGTCAGAGTACCTCCCCCCCTTCAGGGATGATTTGTGTGACTCTCCAACATGGAAGATGTGGATTTTGCATCCTGTCATTTCCTGCAGCTGAAGCCGACGCCCAGCAGGGAGTCATCTGTGAAGCGAGCCGGCTTTAAGCTGTCACAACGCTCTCCGCGATTACGTCCACGGCCTAATGAGAGGTTCTTAACGTGACTCACCTCCTCAGCTGGCCTACATTCTTCTGCCGGCAGTCGTCATTTGTTGCCGCCGCTGCGTTTCAGCATCCTTAATCTGCTGAAATGCGCTCGCCTCGACAGCTCTGCTGCAGAACACACTCAATGGGAGGCCAGATAAACATTCGGAAGAACTGGAGGATAAAAGTCTTTATTTGTTCTTGTATAAAGTATAACTTGCAAAAATAGAGGAAGAATGCTCTGTATATAAAAGACATAAAATAATGTATGACTTGAAAATACTTTGGAATTGCAGTGCTGCCACCCAGTGGCTGGTTGGAGCACGTTCAGTTCATCTGTTGAGGCTCTAAAGGAGGGAAGGAGATGCCAGCTCTAGTTATAACCCGACCTCGAAGCAGAATGCTCAAACCTTGAACTCCCTTTTTGTTTTTTTTCCCGTCTTTATATTTTTGGGGGTGGGATCAGACGTTGGAGGAGGCCAGGCAGGGGGCGTTTGGTGAAGAGTAGAAGTCGAGGAAGCCCTCCTCGGACAGGTGCCCGTACTCGTTGTTGTAGAAGGTCTGTCCTGACAGCTGGTTGAAGAAGCTGGGCCGCAGCCGGGAGCTGCTGGCGTTCGGACCCAGGGAACAGTGGGAGGAGGTCAGAGGCTCGGTGCTGCTGGTGCTGCTCATCCGACTGGAAGACCACACAGTTTATTCATTTTTTTAAACCATATAAAGATGTGCAAATCCTTCCATTTAAACCTGTGACATGTTTTCTGTGATTTTTGATCAATTCTTTTTGGAAAAAGAACAAGTTTGTGTTTTTCTTGGAGCAGGGTCATCCTCTTTGTCACTATTAGTAGAAGATAACATGAAAGCCTTTTTAGATAAACACCAAGGATCTTCCACATCAGTTTTGAGTCAGAGCTTCGTTAGAAGTTTGCCAAAAAGCTTTTGTGTTTTAAGATGACTCACTCTTTTCATGCAAATCTGGTTCCTCAACTTGCAAAACTGAGAGTAAACATTGCGCCCTTTCCAAGGAAGAGTGACTCCTTTCTCACTCTGACCCAAACATGGCAGATCTTCAGTGGAAACATCTCTTGTAAACCATTTACTTCAATTTGTCAGTGAGTTATGAGCAAGCGTCGGTCCAAAAGTCAAAACAGTTTCTTCATCTCTGACTGTTTATGTGCATCTTTAGGTGTTTCTTAGAGTTTCAATAACACACCTTTTTAGGATGGCCCCCCTGTGGCTGTGCTCAAGTCTTTCAAATTCTTCTGAGGCCAGAACCATGCCGCTGTCAGTCTGGTTTTCCTGGCAGGAGACAGTTTCACACCATGACAGTCAAGTGGTTGTTAAGTAATCGGCTAAACTACGGACCATTCCCACCAACGGCGGCTGTTCAGAACCATTTGACTGAAAAGGCAGCAGCTTCACTTTTCAAAAATAGGATAAAAAGCTTACTTGAGGAGCTTTCTGGGAATGCATCTCCAAGGGGAACTCCTCAAATGTCTTCACTCTGGGCTGGCACGCTTTAGCGGGCTGCAGGAAGACGCAGCCGGCAAATGGCACACAGTTGTAATACCTGTTGGAGAAACTGGTATTTTTTTAACGGTTTAGACAAGGGATGTACAACTTTTAAAACTAAATAAGCCATTTGGAGCAGCTTCGTACAGGACAAAACCCAGCGAGAGCTGCTAATTCCAACTTTATTGTTTATCTATGGTTCTTAAAGGTAGCCTCTTAATATTGCAATATTTGAATTACAAGTATTGATAGTTTTCTACATCAAATGATTACATTTTCTTTCACTTTTGACAGCAGCACATACACGTTCCTTTCAAAATAAAATACATCCTGCGTCAAATAAGATCCTCCTGCTGCAGCAAACTGACTTGAACTAAAAATGCAAGAAAGTCAAACATGACAATTTCTCTTATTATGACTTTGGTTCAGTTTTATCTTTTTTGACAAAATTGGTGTAGAATCCTTTTTTAAAACCTATACATATACAACTACAATTATATACCTTTTATACTTAATATAATATACTTTTCCTTAAGCTAATATCATATGAAGATGTAGAAAAAAACGGATTCCCTAAAGTTAATTTCACAGTTTGCTCTTTTTTGTGTGTTAATATAAGGCATCGGTAACTAAGATCAGAAAATAAAAGTAAAAATGTAAATAAGGAAAAAAAAATCAAACTGGTCAAATTTGCATTAATGCCAAATTAAAATAGTAATCACTTAAACATGATTAATTATTCAAAAGAAACAGTTGAGTTAATTACAATTGAAATTTAAAAAAGAATCATTTATGAACATATAACAAATTAGTTTGTCATTCTGGAAATGTCTTAGATTGTCGGAAATCTGGCAGATGTGGGTGCCTAAACAAATTAAACTTCTCTGGATTCGGATGTGTCTGAGCGGAGTACCTAGTAGGCAGCGTATTGCAAGCCAGTCTCAGTTCTTCCTCAGATGCGGGGCGCGATGAGGCCTGTGAGAAACCATCATCTTCCGAACTCTGGGATTGATTTAGGGGATTGTACTCCTTCCCATCCTAATAAAAATGGATGAAACGAAAGGCTTTAATTTTTTCTAGTACAACTTTTCCATGACGTTGCGTCTCCTGTAAGGCTCACAGGTAGGCTGTTGTCCTGCAGTAAGTCCCCCAGGATCTGAACCAGGGCAGGAAACGGCGGTCTCTCTTTGGGCTCGCCCTGCCAGCAGGCCAGCATGATTCCGTATCTGCCACAAGAGGGCAGCACAGTCACGACAAAGTACCCACAAATGTGTTCATGTACACAAATTTAATCCTGCCTCATTTTCTAAATGTGGGTGTCAGCTGAATGAAGGATGAGAAAATTCAGTCTCACAGCTGCCTTGATGAGTTAAAGGGATTTACGGTTATAAATCCAATTTGACAGGAAAAAAACCCCTATTTTATTGAGCAAATGTGGAAAAGGGAAATACATTTCTGGGGAGGCGGTCTCGGGTGCTCTCATTCTGACGCCGTCTTTTAGGCGTTTGCAGAAGTCTTCATCGATCTGCACACCCGGGTAGGGAGATGCACCTATTTGTAACAGAAAAAAAAAAAGAAACTCATCAGTCAGCATGCCGAGCTTTCATGAATGTTGTAATCAAGAGAATAAATTTACCAAGTGAAAAAATTTCCCAAAGCAGGACCCCAAAAGACCACACATCACTCTGACTGGTGTAGACTTTGTCAAAGATGCTTTCAGGAGCCATCCACTTTAAAGGCAGGCGAGCCTGGGAGAGCAGAGAGGCCATGATGCAAACACAGGGGTCACTCTGTGACTCTGAGCCTGAGAGGGGCCATACATTGCCTTTCCTGACGTAATCGGGGTCTTTGTAAATGTCTCTGGCCAAGCCAAAGTCGCAGATCTTCACGATGTTGTTCTCCGACAGGAGAATATTCCTGGCGGCCAGGTCTCTGTGGATACACTGCAGGCACACGCATGCATCATTACCCCTGCGGTAAGCTGTGGGATCAACTGTGTGCGTGCATCACTCGTATCCAGCATCAACTAGGGGGAAAGCAGCTTTGGTGTGTTAAAATGCGTCCTGGAATGTGGCTGTGTTTGTGACTGTGTGTCACGCCGGTACCGGGACTCTGTGGAGGATCAGCAGGAGATCCCACCTGATTCCCAAAGCTGTCAACTAAATGTACTTAAGAGGAACTGATGGGCTTTTGTGGGTCATTTAAATGCAGCCTGTTTGCTTGAAATCCTTCCTCCATAATTATTAGCAAAGCAGCTTCTAACTTCATTATTAATCCATTCATTCTAGTTAATATGAACAATGACAAATTGAAACAATGAGGTAGCAAAAAATAAAAGTATAATAAACTCAGGACCCACTCCTATCATCTTTTGATTCATTTTAAAATGATCTTTAAAATAATTATTTGTACATCAACTTTCACAGCTAACTAAACCCTAACTGACCTATTTCACTAATTAGAAAAACCTTTTAGCTGCATTCTAACCTAAATTTGTCTTTTGTATTTTTATTAATATCAAAACTTTATTGTTCATTAGCTCTGATCACATACATAAGATTTATTTGAAAACTGGTAACGGAAACTGTCAAAGTCTTTGAATTAAACTCTGTTGGGGCAGCTGTAAATTGAAACAGAAGCTTTGAAAAATATGTTTTGTTTTATTCTAAAATGGACAGTTTTCCCCTAAACAAAAACAAATTATAGTGTAAAAAGTATAAAAAAATGAAGATGATTCTTGTCCTCTACAAATTTAAAGAAGTGAAAAACTAATAGATACATAGAGAAGACCGTCTAAAGTTAAAGAAAACCCCCCACTGATTGACTGTTAGACTCCACCTAACTTCTTCTGTGCCTCGCACATTAGGATTTTTCAGTTTATCTAATAATTTCAGACAAATAACCTTTCTGGAAGCCAGGAACTCCATCCCACGTGCCACCTGAAAGCTGTAGCAAATTAAATCTTCTATTGTCAGCGGGGTTTTCCACAAGTCCTCCACTGTGAGGGGAGCAAGAGAAAAAGAGTATAACCATGAAATAAAAAAATAAAAAAAACCACAGCAGGAATGTGAATGAAAATTATTCCCACTCGTGATGTAACCATGACTCACTTTTCTCAACCGCACAGTTCTGATCAGGAGCCTTAGATGATGCGCTCTGAGGACTGCCGGATGGGGAGGAGGGCACAGGAAGCGGCTGACGAGCTCTTTGGTCCGTTTGCCCCGCTTCGATCAGCCGCCTCACCTGGCTCTGGGTTTTGGGAGACCGGTCCTAAATAAGAAACAGTCTTGATGCATCATCTCCAAGATCGATAGCAAACCAGCTACTCCATGTTTCAGGGCTATTTATGGGCTCAGAATTATGTAAATACATAAAAAAAAATTGTTATGCAAGAACACAAATGAGAAAAATTGACTTTTTTTTGTTAAATACATAACAGCAAAGCTTCAGTGTCGGCTGCGTTTGGTTACCCTGTAAGGAAGGAAGAACTCTCGCTTTGCTCGCAGGAAGTTGGACAGATTCCCGTACTTGCAGTATTCCACTATCACCATGAGCGGACCTGGTGATGCACATGTTTCCAATGTTATTTCATCCGTCTGTTTTCCTATAGTTTTCATGTTTCAGACATTTAGAGCATTTCTGCGCTGCAGCTCTGCACAGCACAGCATTTTTAAGACACGTTTTAAGAAAATCCTGTGGACACATCGTCGAAGAGGTCGTTTCAGACAATTGACATGTTTCTAAAATTACAGAAACGCTTTCATCATCTCTCAATTCAAAACAAACTTTTTAAATTTAAATTTTCTGGACCAAAATCAAGCTTGTTGATTCATTAGATTCCATTAGTTTGGAAATGTGATTTTACCAAAAACAAAAGGGCATAATGTGTGTAATCGAAGATAAAGGTGGAGGGTGTTCTAAGTCAGTGGACTCACCGTTTGGTTTGGTGCAGGCTCCCAACAGGTTAACCACATTAAGATGGTTCCCAATGTGAATCAGAATCTTTAGCTCTGACATTAAGGCTTTGTGTTCACTGGCTGTGGCTCCATCTGTACAAGAAAAAAATACACAAAGAGAAACATCACACACGGCTAAAAAAAAAAAGGTAAGCAACCTCTTAATGTTTATTATAATTTAATCACACAATCATACAAATTCATTCAGAACAAAACATAGATCAGAGATAAACGGCTGCGCCATGTGTGACGGATATCCTATATTAGAGTCGGTCCATAATTACACAAAGTTAACACAAAAAATACACTACGGACCAGTATTTACTTCTGGTAGGTTTTAGACCATTAAAAAAAAAGAAATAAAATAAAAAAGTCTATCCAAACTATGATCCTGCCTCTACCGTGCTCAACAGAAAGAAACTCATATTCATTTATTTTTCCTCTTCATATGTTTGTGCAGTTCTAAGAACATGTTCAAATTAAATATAATAAAGGGTGGACATATTTTTTATGCTTCAAAATAAACAAAGTCAGAGAAAGTGCATTTCTTGGAGTTATAATAGACAAAATGTTATAAAGAAAAGCTCACATTAACTGCTTAAAAAGGAAGATCACTCAAAGGGTTTGTTCAACTGTAACTCTTTTGCTTTTCTTTTATTCTTCCTTATTTTAGTTCCTGGAGAAAAGCTTGTTCCACCCACACAAAGCCATTTTTTTCAATTACAGAAAAGGGCGTTTAGAATTATCACTAAAAAAAAAAAAAGCAAAGAGAGAACACACCAGTAATTTGTTTGCAAAATCTCATCGGCTCAAGTTCCCAGATTTAGCTGATCTAAAAATGTTACCACGTTAAAGGCCAAATGTAAAAACTCTACTAAACACTCTTCAATTACCATTTGTGTCTGTTTCAGAAGATGGGGGGGAAAAAATAGGCAGAAAAACATAATTTCAACATTTTTCATGTGTATATAACTCAGAGATGGTTGCACATTTCAGTTTATGGTATTAGGATGTGGAACTCACTGAATATGACATTCAAACAAGGCGCAAACACAATTAACACATTCAAAAGACTGATGGGAAGCAGTTAGGTTAGCTTAAAGTGTAAATTAGTGACTTGGATATTGTTTTTGGAAAGAATTACAGTTTATTTGTTGTTGTTGCTCCTTGTAGAAGGAGAGGACAAAGTAAGATAACTTTCCTTCTTCTGACTTTAACTGTTCATAGCTTGTTTTATTTTGAAATATCTTGTATGCATAGTTAAGTTGCCATAAACAATAAATGTCTGAATCCTTAATTTTAAATGAATGCCTTCAGAATCATTAAGGTACGGTGGCCCTGAAGTGCAAATCTTATCAACAAATCACTCAACACAAAAACATATTAAAGATCACAATGACAACTGAAAAAGAAAAGCAAATAATAAAAGAAAAAATATTACATTTTAAAATAATTTACATGAATACAATAAACAAGCAAACACAAAAATAATTTACCTTAAAATCTAAACTAAATGAAACCAAGATGTAAAAAAAAAAAATACTTCTTAGAAGATGAAAGTCAATTTCAGATGTTAAAAAAAATGAAATAAAAATAAGTGACTGGAAAAGATACTTTGGGACATTGGTGATTGGATGATGATGTTTGAGTTTTGAAGGAGGAGGATGTTTTGGCTGAACTGTGGTAAAGAGTTGATTGAGCAATCACTAAACTTTTGCAGAGGTCGAAGCTAGAAGCTTAAAGAAATCTGACAGAAGATGTTACAATTCTAAATAACATCCTGTTGAAAGGGGGAACAAACATCATCATCCATCCACTGTCCCTTTTCCAGTTTCTTATTTTATTTCATTTTTTCCACATTTCATTTGGATTTCTGGAAAGGTGGTTTTTCGAAACATTCCCATTTATTTTGTGTCATTTTATGTAGAATTTTGTTTTGATTTCTAAATGTTAAGTTGTTGTTTTTTTTTAATTATTATTAATGGTTTTGCCTTTTTAATTGTCAGGATCATTGATTTACTGTTGCATTGATGTGATTTGCACTTCAGGGCTACCTGTTATATTTACACATTGACTTATCACAGAGTGATCAGTCCTTGACTCATTTTGATAAGTTTGTTATCATTTATGCATGGAAATAATATTACTGAAATGAGAAAAACGTGCATAAATTCATGTAGAATGATCATTTGGCATTTGTGTGACAATATCTACTCACTGCTTACTGACTCCAGTATATGGGGAAAAAAATGTTTGCCTGATCAGATTACATAAAACTTTATTTTTCAGATGTTTTCAAACAAAACGTGTGAGCATAAACTGCTCTAGAATAACTTAGTTTGTGCTTCATTTCTTCATGCTCACATTAAATAAAAACTTGACTCTCAGAAGAACCATTTAGATGGAATTAGTGCATTTGTTTCTTTGAAGGCCGTTTTCCTATTAAACATGCACACGGTGTTAATTTGAAGGTAAATCTCACCTTTGAGCATCTTCACTGCGACTGTATCCACACTGCTGCTCTTGCTGATGCCACAGAATGAGGCTTCAATGACCTTTCCGAAGGCGCCGTGACCTAAAACCTTTCCTGCATTGAGAGGAAAAGCAGAGCTTTTTAAATTTAAGATTGAGATTAGAGACTTTTCACACTCAAGTGGGACAGGGAAAGAAGGAGGAACGAGAATGACACCATTTGCTAAAATGTTTCAGCTTTGAAACAGATTCTCCTCCTCAGAGCATTCTGAAAATGCTTCTCTGGAAATGAGCCCATCTTTAACCTAACCATCCTACTTGACAACACTTGGCACTGCAGGCTGTAGGATCCAGACTCATACCATTAGAAAAAAACAGAAAAATGATTGAATTTCATCTGTTTATTTACCCTAATCCGTTCCTCCTCTCCCTCACACCTCCCTTTAACACCCAACCCTTCATCCCTACTTCCATGCAAGTTTTCCCCATTGCTCACCCAGCCGGAGTCTGTCTCTGGAGATCTCCCACTGTGACGAGTCATAGGGCAGGTATTCACACTGTTCGTCCAGCGGCACCTCCCCTGGGTCCATTATAATAGACAGATAACCTGTCTTTATGTCCGCTGGGTTAACCTGCCGTTACAGGATGCAGAGTCAATATGAGTTCAGGATGAGTTGAAGGATGGTGGGTATTACACAGGAGATGCATGAGCTCACATAAGCACAGGTCAGTGGATAAAAGAGCACTTATCACTTTCTAAAGAGCGGCCCAATCTCCTGACAGATAGCTTCATTTTCAATCCAGGAAATGGGTCGAAAAGGCCTGATCTTCCTTCACATTTTACAAAGTCTTACCATTTTTGCTAATAGCAAATGTATTGCAGCCTGGAAATCCTGATTAAAAACCCGTGTCAGCCCAATCTAATAATACACTATGATGGAGGTTTAAATAAAGATTTAAACTTGAACCAAAATCTGAACCATGAAGTTTCCAGCCCAAGAAATTCAAGCTGTTTTATTATATTGGATGTTAATTCTAAAGGAATGTTGATGTTCATAAATATTACATTGAAATTTTTAAAAAGTAGTTGTTATTTTTGATAATAAAATAAAATAAAAAATCATTTCTGACGAATAACATGAAAAATGCCTGGATTGACAGCAGAAGTGGCTGAGCAAACTTTTGGCGGCTCAAGGGTCGACGTGATATTAAACTAATTGTTTCCATAGAGGAAAACAGAGATAGAAAAAGTGGCTTTGCTGCTCTGCACAATCGACTCAAACAAACCCAGGTTTTTAGTCTCAATGGAATATACAGCAAAAGCTGAATGTTTCCGTTTGCATTGAACATTTTAGTCCAACTGTCATGGTTAATTTTTATAGTTTTGCTGGATAATTAAACAGGGATTAAAAAAAAAAGAAAGATGCGTGATTTACGTTCGGGTGTAACGTCCCCCCGTCTGTCTTTTTCATTTTTTCCCAGTTATGATTTACTTATTTGCGATATCAAAAAGGTGATGGTACTGCAGCCTCAGAGACACAAGCAGAAAGCTGTCTGACCCGTTTGACATTGCAGAAGATGAGGATGAGCAGAAGCCAGAAGAAGACAGCGATGACTCCGGTCCCGATGAGAATCACGATCTCCACGTTGGCCCTGTCGTTTGATCCTCAACGCACAAAAGGACAAGACAGGAAGACCGTCACGAGCATTAAAACACTCATAAAATATGGTTACATTTTGACTCTGAAGCCAATTTTTTGTGATGATAAAAATGATGTTATTAGAACTAGTGCTTTAAGGGGAAAACTTTTATGACATAAATGAGACATTCTTACATTAAAAAGTAACAAAAGAGAAATTTTGATCCTTTTGACAAAATTGACAGACGTTTTGCAGATTGAAAATGAAATCCAAACGACCCTTTATAAAACTTGTTTTTGCTATGGAACAATCTTGGAAGAATGAGTCCTCACGGATATGCTTTAGTATACTCTAAATTGTATTTTCCACATGATTAATTTAAAACTAAGATAATTAATTTCAATTTTAAAATTTTCCTTTAATTTCAACGTGTAATAAAACTTTGGGATACAAACAAAGAAATCCGAGGCTCTTTGACGTTGAAATCTCGTTCAAGGTCAACTCTTGTTTTATCCCTGAGTGCCTTTGACTTTCCTTCGATGACTGCATGTGTGAACCTGTCTCACCGATGACCCTGACGGCCGCTGAGGAGTGGACACAGCCTCGCTGGTTGCAGGCGGTGCAGGTGTAGAGACCGGCGTCCTCCTCCCTCACTCGCTGGATGCTCAGCGTGCGGTTGGAATTCTGCAGCTGGATCCCTGTGGGAGAAGCACGAGATGCTGATGGATAAGGCTAAGTTTCAAAGAAACCCCCATCCGCTCTTATGCCATAAAAGTCAGTGGTATTTCCAATGGAATTATGAGGGTTTTGTGGCACAGCCTCCCACTTTCATACCAAGGAGCCCTGCAAATCAAATATGTGGTGAATCCATGCTTATAAACTTTCCACTCTTTTGGGGCTGCTGGAGCCTATCCTATCTACTTTTAGACAAGGGCGGGGTACACCCTGGACAGTTCTCAAGTCCATCGCAGAGACACATAACCACACACCCTCATGTTCACACACTGAAGGGCAGATAAAAAAAAACCTATGAAGAATGTTTTGGACTGTGGGAGGAAGTTGAAGAAAATCTACACATGCACGAGGAGACCATGCAAAGGAACCAGCCAGGCCTTGATCCAGAGTTGTGAGAGAAGAGTACTAACCACTACACCAGTGTTCTCCTAACATTTAAAGAATAGAAAAACTGAGAGTGGTGATGAGTTTTTGTGAGCAGTTTTATGCTGGCGTCAGTTCTTTCACAGATGTTTTTTTTATTTTATTTTACTTTTTTTGCATAAGTACACTGAAAGGTCAAGTTGGTCTTGAACAGCTATTATATTATACTTTACTATGGAAAGACTCACTCCAATGAAAATATGTGTTTGTTGTTTTTACAAATTCTTGTGGCATTTTTTTGATGATGGAGGACATAGAAGAAGAGAATTAAGCTTAAAATTGCATTTCTGAGTATTTCTTTATTCAAATTCATGTGAACCAAGAGCAGACAAAAAATGTTGTTGGAAAAATGTGATGTAGAAGCTACTACAGAAAGCCACAAGTTCAGTGTTCAAATCCACTTGCAGACAAATAGATCCATGTACGTCATTATTTTCTTCATCTGAGCTGGCAACTGGCTCTAAACTAAACAGCTGGATAGCTCCGACATTGCTCACCATTTTTGTTGCAACAGTAGTGTTAGTTTGGGGATTTGAGGGGCTGTAAGCTAGCGGAAAAGAGTGTAAACAAAGGCATGATGGGAAATGGGGGTTGGTTTGGATGTTAAAGTAATCAATAAGTAAAGATTAGCACAAAATGATCATTTTTCTTTCATGATTGTATAAACAGATACACTGGGTTGTGTGACGTCAGCCATCGGTTTGCATTGGACTGATGTTTCCTCTTGATGAAACCTAAAGTTCCTCTGAGCCCTAGTTATTTTTGTCTTCCGAAAAGTTTCCAACAGGAAGTAGAAGTGTTGGTGCTGTCTAATGAATCTCTCCTGCTCGTTGTGAATGTGTGGTAAACTTGAGCACCTGACATTTGGTGGAGAGGCTGATTATCTTTGAACCAGGACAGCCATGGCAGAGGTCTGCCCTCCACGTCGCACTCCATTCTCAGGGACTCGGTCACGTTCACCGTCTGGTTGGTGAGGCTGCGTTTGTAGCGCGGCGCCTCCAGGGCTGCAGGCGGAGGACAGACAGGAGAAAGTCTGTGGCGTGTTTGTGCCGACATGGATGTGTGCGACATTTACCCAACCCTCTCACAATGTTGGGGTGGGGGTGAGGTTATAAAAACATTGAAAAATCCCATTAAAATCTATATCTGTCCTCCAGGCAGTGATACAGAGTTACCACGCAACTTGACTTAAGTGTTTGCTTGGAGCGTATCAGCTGTTTTCTGTCACCTCTCATTTATTTGCAGATGCCTTAGACTGACTTCACACGAATGGATGTGGGCACTGAGCTGCGTGGGCATCTCTTTGTGTGTGTTTGTGCTGTAATCCTCCTGCATCTCAGTTCCAGCTCCTCTGCTCTGACCCATGTGTAATTCCGCTGCAGAGGACAGAGCTTTCCTCTATAATTAACTATGGCTGGAGTGACTATCCATGTGGGATGTTGTGTGTATCTCTGTCAGGGGCTTTCATCCCCTTGTTTTCCCTCACCTCTGACAAAGATGTATCTGAACAGACAATGTTTCTCCCCGCTGCGTCTGCTCCGAGCCCTGCACACGTAATTCCCCTTATCTTGCAGCTGCGCGAATTCGATGGAAAAATTTAACACCCAGCTGTTGGTGTGCTCCTGAAAGGAGGGCCGGCCCTGGAGCAGTTTGGCGTAAAGGTGCACGCTCCTGCAGTCCAGGTCCTGGGGCTTGTCCTGCTGGTCATGCAGAGGCTGCTGGTTCAGGAGGTACCACTGCAGCTGATCGTGGGTGTAGTTGTCAGCAGTGCAGAGCAGAGACACACTCTCCTGCTCCAGGGGATCTTCAGAGGGATGAACAGTCAGACTGAAGCCCTCAGGTATGGCTTTAATGATCGGGAAAACAACAGCAGAGCGGTAAGACAAAGATTGGCACGGCACAGAGATAAGAACTAGGATAAAACCACCCAAACCACAACAGGAATAATGGAAAAAAGGAACATTTTCACTTTAATTTCCATGAAATTCAAACCATAAAACCCTTTTATAATATATACAACCATTTTGTTGGCATGAATTGACTACTAAAAATTGAGAATTGACATTAGAGAACACTATAAGGATCCTTTAAAGACTCCAATTGAAATTATGTTTTGATGTTTTTAACATGTATATGGCATTTTTCTGATGATGAAGGACACATTTAAAGAAAATTAAGATTAAAATTGAACTTCTGAGTATTTCTTTATTTAAAAAGTTTTAAAAAGTTCTTTTTTGTTACAAAGAACATACACAAGCCCCCTGCTCTGCTCCATTCTGATGCATCCAATTGTGGAAGAGTAGATCCATGAACGCCTTTGTTTTCTTTGTCTGAGTGGACATCTGACTACAAGCTGTACAGCTGGAAAGCTCCAATATTGCTCACCAATTTTTTATTGCATCGGTAATGTTAGGTTGGGGTTGTGAGGGGCTGTAAGCTAGTTGGAGAGAGTGTAAAACAGAGCACTCCTCACCAACAGTCCTGCCCACAACTTAGAGGTGCATTTCTAATGAACCGCTGCTGCTCTGCAGAAACTACTAAAAACAACATCATTAAAATAGAGCGACTATTGGAGAACAATTTTAGAATAGATTAAAAAGATGATCAGATTTGGACTTTAAATGCTTTTCATCATATCTTTAAACTAATGTTTTGTTGGTCAAAAGCGATATACTGAGAATAACTATTTTGAACCTTCTGATATGGAATTTTTTATTGATTTTATATTCAAAATACCCGTACGTTTTTCTTTCCTGCTATTTTTTAAGAAAATGAACAAAAATATACTATATATTAAACCATGTTATGTTATAAACCAGTATTCAGATTTCATAAGCATGTTTTGACCAAACCATGTTGGCTTGTAACAAAACACAAATTTAACAAGGAAAACAGTGATCAAACTGTAAACAAAACACTTACTGGTCACATAAAAGTAGATAAGACGCTCGTCTTTGCCAACTTTGTTTTCAGCCGAACACTTGTACATGACAGAAACGCTGGCGTTGCGAATGTGAAGCCTGCTTACTATCTGTGGGTCAAGACAAAGGACAATTAGGCCCCACATTCATCCAGAGGAAGAGCGCCGACGCTAAAGGGAAGTGCAGTCTGCTCTCATGTTGTCCTTTGCGGACCGAAACAAATCAGATTCACTTTGACACAGCAACAAGAGGGGAACTCACTTAGGTGTGACTGCAAAAGTGGGATGTTTACATGTGTGAGCATGTGTACTCAAGTGGGAAAGACTTCCTTGAGGCTGGAGGTTTATAAATGTACTGCCCTTGTGCGTGCTTCTAAGATATGTTTATAAGCAGTCCTCGCAGGAAGCCTGCAGAGGAAGGCTGTTCTAAATATTTCTACAGTGGAAATGGCTCTCGGTTGAGCAATTCTGTCACGGAGCTCCAAATTTTGGACACTCACATGGAAGCATCAAAGTTCAGGGACGGCCTCACCTGTTTGTGGGCATTCATCATAAGAACAAAAACACTGCAGACGGACCTTTTGGCGTTTATCCACCACTTCCACCGACGTCTCAACAGATTCAATTTCATTGATGTTGTTTCCTGTATTGATGCGCTGCCAGTTCTGACAGTTTGCAATCCCATCACTTCGGCCTTTCCTGTAGAGAAGACACATTCATGACATCTCCCCTCATTGAAATGTGCAACAGCAAGTGGACAGAGGACAAGAATTCACAAACCACATCCTGATGTGAGGACCTGCTTTTCAAATCTACTCGCGTCTCAGAGTTTAGGCAATTACGATAAATGTCTTTGCAACTAATGTAAAAACACCCTCGCTTTCTGTCATGGCAATCCACAGCGTGAAGATCATAGCAGAGCTAATGAAACATGAAATGGAAATTTTACTCTGAAATTTTTGCCTAAAGACAACTGCTCTGCATTAGGAGACGATAACGAGGGTCAGTTTCATCTTTCTCTCTTCATAATCCATCCTTACATTCTCTGTGGCTGATTCATCCCTCCCAAGGTTGTGGCCGGGGGGAGAGTTGGGGTTGGAGCCTGTGCCATCTGTCACACATGCATTTTTTTCCTTTGCATTGTGGAAGTGAGCCAGAAAAGTTGGGGGGAAAAAACTCTCACATGCATATGTAAAACCTGTAAACTGACATTTAAGGGCTAAAACTACCCTAAATGAGTTATGTCAACTAAGTTATTGCCTACATTTGTTAATAAATCAGTAAAAAAATGTTTTGATCTGGAGTAAAGCATAAGGAAAATAATATTGGTTAAAAAAAAGGGATAAAAGTCTAGTTCATTTTCTGTACCAACAGGCTAATGGAATTTTAGCATGCTACCAAAATAAAAAAATGTATTTTTTTGCCTGTTTTTTCATGAGAAGGACATCTACTATCATGGAAAAACAAGTTTTTTTTTCATTCTAAATTTAAATTGTATAACCTATGGTTAGGCATACATGGTCTACTTTGTGTTTAGTTTAAAGAGAAATTGAAAGTAATTGGAGGGTCAATTATGGCCTGACACTGAGGACTAACAGTCGCTGGTGATGCCAAGACTGAAAAAGACGGTAAAATAGTATCTTAATGGTCATCGCATGTCCCCATCTAAAGCATTGTTACTGACAAGAAAATGTAAGATCATTTGTTATCAGGAAACATGCATAGAGCAAACACATTTTTGTACACTAGTAGTAATTACACTCAATCATGTCACTCACTGTTATTGGAAAATGACTCTAATTGCAAATAAAGCTTGAATGTCCAAACTTGTCTGAGTACAAGTTTGTATTTTGAGGGGTTTATTGTTAAAGGTTAGTATGTAATCAGAACACCCATTATCCAGCCAATTGCTCCACAAAAGAAAATGTTGACATCTTGAATATTGTATCTGCCACAGAGTATAACTGTTGGTAATTCTGGGTTGTCACCATTAATAAGTACCACATATTTCTTTTACCATATTAAACCTTTTTTTTTTTAAACTAGTATGTTGCAAATGTATTATTTGTACTTTTTAAACAATTACCACCACAAATTAATGCCAGTATCTTTATTGTTTTTCTGATATTTGTCATAGTTACAGATGTTTTATTTTTGGTTTTTACAAATAATATCTTTTTTGCACTCATAACTCAATATGTGCAAAATGTTCAAAACATTCCATTTTTATTTTCACATTAATTCAAGAAAAAGAGCTAAACCATCCATTAATAGTGACTGAAACCTTTTACCATTTTAGGCTCAAATGAATAAAGTGTCACGGCTAGAAAAGAAACAATGCAGACGCACATTTTTATAATTTATTTTGGGTCACAGTTTATTGTTCTGGATTTAATACCAGATTTAAAATTAAAATGTGTAATTTTTATTCATAAGCAATCTGGACTGATTGCTTTTTTAAATAATAGATTCTAAATGTTTTAGCAGCATGTGTACTACAAGAGTTGAATTAGTAATAAATAACATTTTTATTCTATTTCTTAAATACGTATGTTTGTTCTTGTGTACCGCTTTGCTGAAAATCACAGAGGTAGTGGTCATCAACAACAGGACTGTGTGGGCAAACTAATGTCCTTACAATAAAAGGTGGATGGTTCCTAATGGACTGCTTCAACAGCAAAAGCCCAAACCTAATATCCTTAAAGTAAACTCATGACACTTTGCAACCAACACACTTCAAAGACTCCAAGGATCCAGGATAAGAGCTTTTCTTTTTGACCATTAAAAAATACAAACTTGAGACTATTGAAAAGATCAGAACAACTTTGCATCAGCTGGTGTCCATGAAATGTCCCATTAGATGATGGGTAAAAATATAAGTGACTAATGCGATTGTCATAAAGTATATCAGGAGTTTTGCCTTCATTTAAATTCATTTCAACTTCAAATTCATGTAAGAAAGTAAACAAAAATGAAAACAATTATTCACATTTTTTCTCCTTTAACTCCACTTTGAAGCGAGTGATATTTTCTGAAGGAATCCCCTTTTCTGAAGGCATTGATTAAGTAATTAGAGTTCAGAACCGAGTAAAGCATGAAGAACTTTGTATTAGTAGCAGTGAAAAATATCATCTCTGAAGAGGCAAAAAAAAAGTAGAAAAGGTGATGAAGATGGTGCAGCAGTTCAGGCAGTTTTTACTTCATAAATAAAAAGGAGAATTATCAGGAATACTTGTTTCTCTTCTTCATTCTATAAACTCTGTGTTGGTCTGGAGATACCATGCCCAAGCTTTTGTATTCATTTTTAAAACAGTTTGTTATTATAGTTAGCATTTCCTGCTTTGTCTTTTATTTTGACATCAGACTTCCTGTTTTACCTTTCTCAACATGGTTAGTTCTACCACCAGAGTTAATAGCATTGGCTTCACCTGTGTGTTCTTCAAACAGCCCTGCTTTCATGCTACTCTGCCAGTTTGACTGCCTCAAAGCTCCAACTCTGATTCCCTCTGCCTGACTTGATCTATCTACTGGATCTTCTGCTCTCGGATCTGTCTTTCTCTTTTGGATTCTGCCAACAAGACCTCTGGATTTGGTTCAGACCACGGACAAGGATTTTGGATTATCAGACCTATTTCTTCTTCACCCACTCCTGCATTGGACATCCTTCTCCGCTTTGCACCATCGGATTCTGCAGCATTGTCCCCATTCTCCTCCACAGTAAGCTCATCCTCCACCGAGTACATACCCCTCAAACTTGACTGTCATTAACCTGCTTCACCTGTCCTCTTAAAGCCCCCTTTTGAGTGTTTCCTGCCACCTGAAGCCCATCCTCACTTCCTTTACCAAATTCTTCAATCTGTATTTCACTTTATTAGGATCTATAATTGGGCCCCACAAAGGTGTGAGTGAGTTCTGTCTTTTTGTCCCATTCAGCCCACGTTCTACCGTTTCCAAAACTTTGCATGAATGTCATTTACACAAAAGAGTTTCTCACAGTTGGGTCTGGGTGTTGTTCAGAACACAGGGGCCCCAGGTTCTCCAATACCAGCTTATGTCTGGAGTGGGAACACCGTAAGAGGTGCACGTGAGCGTCTGGCTGCTGCCACTGGGGTACGGACTGGACGGATCTGCTGCTTCCTTCTCGTGGATCTGTGGAGGAACTGAGAAATGGGAAAACCAGTAAGTTAATACATCTAACTTGTGAATAAACTCGTCTGTTGCAAATGTGGAGGAACTACACTGTTTAAAAGGTTTTCATTGCTAGCAGAGATAAACAAAATATATATTGATAAGCTTTGGTGTGTTAGTTGGAGCAAAAATGAGTGTTTTGAAGGGGTTAGTGGCTATAAAACTTTAAATTGACAAACATCTAAAACAATTTCTAAGATGCATTATACAACCTGACTATAGAATGCCAAAAAAAAAGAGTTTGGTGGGACTATTGAAGTATCAGTCAGGTCACAGAAACAAACCAATCTGGATTATAAGATTAATTTGTCATTAACTGGTAAAAGGACATTATCTTCATTAGTATTTTTTTTTTTATTTTTTAATCAATGTTGTTCCATTTTGTTTGACATTCCCCACTGAAATGGGAGGGACTGCTTTGCACGTACCGTTGACCAACAGCGTGATGTTGAGCCTCCTCTCCAGCCTAGCTGCACTGTTTTTCAGCACCACTGTATAAAACCCAGAATCCTCCTGACAAACCTCCTTAATCTCCAAAGCATGGTTAGAGTGCATCCTCAGCCTTTTCATCTTGAACTCCGGCCGTTGGTTTATCAACTCTCCATTTTTATACCTGTACACAAAACACACACTTGTCGCTCAGGTGCTTTGCCCCAAAATTAATCTCTAAATTGATGCCATGTAAAGCAAAGTTCTCCTTTAGATGTCTGCCTGTATTCATGATTACTCTGGAGAGTCTCCTCTTACCATTTTGTTTCAGGTGTGGGGAATGCAGACACGTTCACTTGTATTTTGAAAGATTTTTGCCCAGCAGTTGCCTCCATAAGCGGTGAATTTCTGTAGTCAAGACTGATGAATGGTCTTTCTGGAATAAGAAGCATTTGCTTGTTTACAAAGGTGTTTATTTCTTTCACATCTTAAAATCCAACGATCAAACCATCTGCTGCCATGGGACCGAGAGCTTATTTTGGTACAGATTTGCCCTGCCAACAGTGCTCTGGCTCATTTAGGGTTCTCTGCACAGAAAACGCACAACTCGGTGAAACAAACAAAACATAAACTTAAGTAATGGCCGATAAAAAGTGATAGAAATTCCTGTAGTGCTGAGATAATCTGAGAGTTTGACAGCTTGACATTTCTGGGAGTTGGTGTTAAAAGATGGCTGATAAAGTCCAACTATCTGCAAACGTTTGACACACAAGCTCATAGAGTTGAAGCAGATTTTATGTCGAAGCCCAAAAAGAATTTAACAGGCTGTGTTTACAAAATAGAAAAAAGGTATAATGTGCATTTAAAGCAAGCCACTGTTTCATTGAGAGCTCAATTTATTTAGAAAGTAATGGAAAAAAATTAAACATGGTATACTTTACCTTTTTTAAAATGTAATTTATCAACTCATGATCAGACTTTACTGCTGTTCTGATCATAAAATGATCTTTTCTTTTTTTTTAAAGTCATCAGTTCTTTTTTCAACACACATGCTTTGTATACATAAGCCCAATAGTCAACTAGAGTTATAAAGGACTTCTTTCTATTCCTCTAGATTTCTATTAACATAGAAAAAGGTTCAAGCATAAAAAAACAAATTTGTTGGTCTTTTTTGAAGGGTAGGAAAAATTGATTTGATTTGGAGAAAATTTTTCATTTCAATTTGTATTACCTTTCTTTAAGATTTAATTTAATCTGATCCCTGCATATGGTATTTGAAAACAATTGCTTTATTAAAAATTTGATTTATTTTCTTCACACAAATTAGTACTTCATGGACAGCTTTTTTTGCCCCTAATTTGTATTTTAGTGCAATTAATTCCTAATACTAATTAGTGATTAAAAATGCTCATTTGTGACCACAAATTATTAATTCAAGGGAACAATTTATTCATTTAGGGCTCCATAGATTCTAACTTGGATAAATAAAAGCTGCTTGGATGAACCCCAAATTACACTGATGTACTTCTTGTTGTTGAAGGAGTTCACCGAGAACGACAAACTCACTAAAGCTTTAATCAACCCTCTCCATTCTTCTTGAGTCTCTGCAGATTTGATCTGTATTATTGTTCCGTTTCTAAAAGTTGCTGTCAAATTTGATTCCAGACTGCTCACCATGAACTATGACCTGAGTCTGTACAGTTTGTGAGCTCTCCATGCTGGTGACGTTGCAGACGTAGGGCCCGGTGTCCGTGACGTTGACGCTGTAGATGGTCAGGACATGGACGGCGGCTGTGGCGTGAGACAAAGGTTCTCGGTTTTGCTTGGTCTCCACCCCACTGTTCTTCTGCTGGCAAGAAGCATGACTGTCAGCGCACATAATTATTATTATTATCACTAAATGCAGAATCCATCGAGTACCTCTTGACCAGGATAGGACCATTGGATGTCCACACCCGTATTGAACTCCACCATTGCAGTGCAGTTGAGGGTGAGGGCTTCTCCCACCAACAGCTCCACTGGGTCCTCAGGAAACAGCTTAACATCGTAAACCTGACTTCCTGTCCGGGGGGGGCGGAGAGGGTGGGAGTCAACGAACGAGGTCATGGTGACATAGTCAGCAGGTTTTTTTTGTTTTTTTTGCTCCTCTTCCTTCTGAATCAAAGGAAATGACTTCCCTTTTGAAGGAGACGCAATCGTCATGCATAGGAGCTGATCCTCACATGCTGGTAGTGTGTCAAAGTACCAGTAAAGGGAAACATGATGAGAAATACATGTAAGACAAAGCTTCAGACTCTAAATATTCCCTGCAGACAAAGGGGGGAAAAGGATAATGGTGATGTCTGTGCAGCTGACTGTGATTGCCTGATTGTTCAAACACCCCATTAGAGCTCAGAGTGAGGACAGAGTTTCTCCTCTTACTGATGGTCCTATTACTTTTAGCCAGCAGCATTGGGCAGAAGTTTACTGTGACTCTTTAAAAAGGAAGGTGACTGATCTCCAAGCAGAGAGAGCCTCTGGGTCCTCAGAGCTGAATCGCAGTGAGGAAATAAAAACTAACTTTCGTTAGAGCCGCATCTTGATGAATCATTCTTTCCTTTTCTTCTTTGCTTGTTGCTTTTGTTTCCTCCCTGATGATTGTAATGGTTCACTTAAGGAAATTGAATTAGAGGAAATGACATGATTAAATAAGAGCCTTGAAATTTTCAGCCATATGGCATAAAGTGGATCCCTCACTGCCATGCAGAATTACAGTGACAAGTCGGTGAGCTGAGCACCGCCGGTTTACCATAAAGTTAGAAAGTGCTCCGGGGCAGAAGGGGTTTATGTAACTCCTAACTGATTTTTCCCATCCTTCCTACAAAACAAACCCTTTTGGAACCTCTAGACCAGGGGTCTGCAACCTTCAATGCTTAAAGAGCCATTCAGGTCAGGTTCTTCCTAAGTAGGAGCCATACATTTCTACTTCACCCATTAAAATAACAAGACACCAGTGTCCAGTTATGTTATTATTACTGAAATGAACTATTGTTTTTTGGCATAAAAGAAACAAAAAAGAAAATGGCCTTTATTTGGGAAAATGAAATAGTTCATAACAATTGATAGATTCCCACTTCGTTTCAAAATAAGACAGCCTGTACCATATTAGATTACCTCAATGGAGCAAATGTAGTGTAATGGGAGCAGTGAAAAAAAGAACATTTTGTTTTACTGCTGTTAATGCATCTGAGCCTGAAATTCATAAATCAGAACTAATTTACCCTTACCATATGTTTCCAGCCATGAGTCACACATAAAAATCCTTGAATTATTCAATAATTGGAAATCTGCCTTTTAATTAATAGATTATTAGCCTTATGTCTGAAAACTGTCTGCGTCAACTGATATTCAATTGATTTTCTGTGGTGCACGGCGCTTCAAAATCTGTCAAAATATTTTATTAGGACATAGGTAAACTATGAAGCCCACGCTGTTTTATAAATTGTTATAGCAGTGCGGCTAACACAGTTGGGAAGCTGTTGGAGTGGTACGTAGGTACTGTGCTTCAGCTGTTTGCAAATAAGTTGAATAAAGTTTGGGTCTGTTTTGTTTCTCTCGATGCATCTTGTAGTCCAAATAATATGTTCAGGTTGCGGACCCCCTGCAACCCTCTTTTTTACCTATAGGGTGGATCAGGTAGTTGGTGGAGTAGTGCTGTTTTCCCTCCAGGATTGCGGTACAGGAAAGTACAGTCATGGGTACGTCGTCAATAGCGTGTCTGGGAATAGACCAGCCTTTCTTGTTGTCCCACTTCACCCCATCCATGTCCAGACTTGCCGCAAACTGTGAAAAAAAAGAAATAAAGTGAGTGTTGCGCTCTAACACAACCAGCTGCTATCATTTTGAGGAGGACGTGGGTGCAAACCGAGGAGAGAGTGACGTTCAGATCCGGCACCGTGACTAGACATGGCACCACGACGTGACTGGAGTGGCGTTTGATGAAAATAGTCTCCATGTTGTTTGCGCTGCTGCCGCCGGAGCTGTCTCTGATGAGGAAAGGCTGCGCGGGGTCTGGATGCAGACAGAAAACAGGGAACTGTTAAAAGGTAATCCTGATTCCAGCTGGGGTAATGACTGTTATTACTGAAGTAACTTTGCGAACTGGCAGACAAATCCCTCTGCGCCTGATAATGACCCCCATGGACACGCCGTATATGGAGTTTATCATGATTACCGAGAGCTCTGTCTGTCCCTACCTCGCAAATAGCATTAAGACCCGCCATTACATGCCAGCTCAGAGATAGACATCCAAGGGGCTTAATCCTCCTGGTACAGTTTTACTTGGGTTGTCTGTTGGAGGAAACATCTCTGCAATGCTTTCCCTTTTTATATTGTCTGATTCAGAGCTGCTGAGGTGCCGGAGGGTTTCAGCAATTTACACTGTGACTTATCAACATAAAAATTGAGAAAATACAGAAAAAACAAATCTCGAATCTGTGGCTATAATTTCAATCTCCACCTTTGCACAACATCTGAAGGTGATACACGCTTCACCTCCTCTAAATTATACTTTTTTAATTTTTTTTTTATTTTAGCCCTGAAAGTTGTTTCAAAGTCCTGAATTTACCTAAAAGCAGGAGGATCAAAACAGCTGTGTACTTTACCTTTTTCTAGGTTTGACAGCATTGACGGTATAAGAGAACTGGACTGATTAAGTGTGATGTCCTCCCCAATTGCTGTTCATTTTTCAATAGAAGTCTATGGGATTTTGGCTTCTTGGAGCCAGTGAATAATTCCTGTTAGGACTTCACATACAGTCAAAGTTTGAGACTTTGATTTATATCTATATATACATTTAATGGGAGGAGCCAAGCACTCTAGCCAGCGAATCTGTTTACATGTAAGAGCTAAAAACTTTAGTCTTAAAGAAAGAAGACAAGCAGTTGAAAATGTAAATAGGATTCATTGACAAATATTGCGTTCGCCTCAAAAGCAGCTGTTACATTTTTGTCACCTTTGGCTGTGGCGTGCTGTACATGATGGGGTGTATCGACGCACTCAGGCTTCCGGTGTGTTTGAGTGTTTGGTTACAGTGTTGTGTGCAGACCGAGTAAATACTCGACATTTGCCTGTCTAATTTAATCCACATGTATCCCCTCTCATCCTACCACACACTGGGCTGAATTCATGACTGTGATTTCATCTGCTTCTGATCAGTGCGTTCGCTACATCTGTGGAAACTGTTTCGGCACCCTGTCAGGTGGAATAAGACGCCTTCTCACATCCGTCTCATTGGCTGTTTCTTGTCTGCCGAGGGGGAAAAAAAGGCAAAGCATGAAGGCTAGGTACGCAGTGCTACAGGTGACAGGCCTTGAGCCCTACACAGACTCAGTATAAGGGCGTCATTCGGGGAAAAAAAAAATCTCTTCAAGATGTGCCATCTTAAGGAAAGAGAATCAAATCGTTTCCAAAAATCTTTCTTTTTTTGCCTCCATGGTGTTACTTGACGGACTCTACAACCACCAGCTGTGATTTCCAAAGCATATTCTTATACAGAGGATTTGTTTTACTAAGACAACCTTGGTTTTTGGTTGAGCCTTCCAAAGATAACAGAATTAAATTTTTGACATTATAAAGAGCTGAGAAGCCTCATGTGGTTTCATGTGCTGATGGCATTTTGCCTGGAAGAATAGGAATCAGTGAACCTTTAGCAGTTATTTTTTTGATACGGGCAACCTTTGGAATAAAACTTCAGTAAATTCTTAGTAAAGTATGTGCCCCGTTAGAGCTATGGTGCTAAAGAAACTTCTTATTAGTGTGTTTTGAGCTCCAAGGACATTTTTGTTTGTGAAATTAAGGGTAAATGTCAGGAAGATCATCACATAATAAAAAAAAAAATGCTAAACAGTCACTCCTTTTTTGTTGTGTTCTAAATATAAACAAGAATTTAACATAGTTTCTTCTTGAACGAGGTCATTCATGTCTTCATAGGATGCACTCACAGCCAACTTGCAGTTATTTTCAAGTCTAAAACTGCTGACATGGACACGCTAACTAAGCTTAAGCTCTGGTTTTCTAATCTTCTTAAAGCATGTATGAAAAGGTCTTTAGCAGTGATGACATTTATACTTGTCTACCTCACATTAAACCCCCCCCAACATTTAGGCCCCCACACCATGACCGGCATGGCCTTATGTGACCCAATTAACTGTATAGGAGAACTGGACTGAGTGATTCCTCTCCCCTAACGTTCCAAACAGTAAGTACTAAAATCCAAGAAGCCAAAATCCCATAGACTTCTATAGAGCAATAAACTGTTAATACTCAGTCATTATAATGGTCAGAATAACTATTCTTGCTCTATTTTTTTTCTTTATTGCCAGTTATTAAGTTAAGGACCTGACCAATTAGATGTCTCAAAGTATGACCCCTATGTCCAACATTTGAAACAAGCCTGCTTTCAAGTGATGGAGGTGTGGACTTCCAACAAGCTCACTCCTGATTGGCGAGATTGGTTGCCACAGAAATGATGACTCAGTTCAATTTACAACACTGGGTCACTGCTTACTAATGTCGCCTGGCTTCAACATGGCGGCGTCCATATCGCAAAAAAATGGCAATTGAATTGACTTCATTTTGCCGGAGCCAGAAGTAAGTCATTTTCTGTGGGTGATGTCAAACTTACTTGGTCCAAATCTCGTGCAGTAAATGTGTGTCTGATTCTGTAGAACAAGCTCAAACTGCCAAACTACAAAAGCAACTGGATTTGTTGATTTGATTAGCAGCAATTTTTGTATCAGGTAGGTTTATGTTCAAATCAAATGTAAACTAAAATAGATTTGAAAATATTAATAGTGACTAAAGTCCCACTCTGATCTTTTTTTGTTCTTTCTTAAAAGTTATCTGGTCAACTGATCAAAAGCAAGGACAGCAGTTTATCCTGGTGAGGCAGGGAGTGTCAGTTCATGGTGGGTGTGTCCAAAGGGAATAATAGGTGTATTTTTAAGGTTCTCAGATGTCACGGGTGTGTAATTGCATAGAAAAAAAGACAAATGCTGCATGGGCTTTAGCTCCACTCCACCCTAACACCTTTAACCAAAAAAAATCCTGTGTTCCATCCTAAAACTGACTCAAAATAGAATATAGGGAACGCAGAATGCAATGTAGCAAATGGGTCATCAGCAATAAAACTGACAAATGGTGACAATTTCACAGGCAGTTATACCAATTTACAACATATTTAAAGCTCACCGGAAAAACTCCATTGTTGTGGGTTTGATTGAGTCATAAAGCAGCCAACTGGCTGAAGCTGCATTCACTGAACACAATTGTTGTTTTAACAAGCAATCACCCTGTCTGCTCTGAAGCATAAATGAAGGACCACTTTAAATTCTAAAGTTTTCTTTTTTTGTTGTTTCACCCAAGAGTTAATTGGCCTGATGCTACAGTGAAACAGCTTTTTTTTTTTCAGTTTAACAGGAGGGAAAAGCACAAGTGCTGTCTGTGTATGATTTTATTTAAATGTGTGCATTTTGAAATGTAAAAAAAAAAATACGTCAGGGTGTAAAACACTGTGTTGTTTTTCTCTCTATCAACATTTTGCACTCATAAATCTCCCTTTAAATGCTTCGTGTAAATGGTTGGAACAGTCCTTTATCAGACATAATTGAACATATTTCTGTTTTTACTTCTCTGCTGTGTGTGCATGTGTGTGCATGTGTGTGCGTGCAATGGGGGACTCACCTCTGACAAAGACATAAATGCTGATGGCAGTGATCCCATCAATGATGGCCTTAACATCTTTATAATAGCACTGGTAGTAGCCCGTATCTTTGCCTTGCGTAGCGTGCAGCATCAGTCTCTTGCAGTACGGCCTCCCCGGCTGCCCTGGACACTCGCTGATCAAAGCCACCCTCTCCTGGGGGGCACTGGTGGTCATCAGTTGGTGCTGGCGGTCACGGATCTCCTGTCCAACCAGAGCTTTGTCAGGCCAGGCCCAAGCTAGCGTGTGCTGACCCCTAAAAGAATCGATGGAAGTTTTCAGTTTAGTTTTTTGGATATATGTAATAGATGGCAGATAATATTTTAAAATCCTTTTAGTCGCAGCAAATAATGAAGAATTTGATTAAATCAAAGCAGCAGGCTTTAAAAAAAAACAAATGAAAATAAAATCAGATGAAAACTTTACCTGGTGATTCAAAATCCAATTGATCTGTCAAGAAGTTTTGATAGTCAACATTATCGCCCGCTGAATGGATTGCGTGTGTGTCATTGCTCACACACCTGCTTGCTCTGCCGCATAGAAATTCAGTTATCTTAACCTGAAGGCATTATGAGCCAGACCGTGCTCTATGAAAACCAATCGCTGCTGTCATCACCTGTTCTCATCAAACACAAATAGGCAGGATGACCAGGTGGGACTTATAAAATGAAAAATCCCATAAGTAATTTACCTATTAAAAAAAACATTGATTAGCTCAGAAAACAATATTGTTCTGAGGCAAAACTGGCAAAATCAAAAGTCGATACCCTGCCTAACCTACCCTACAGAAAAATACCATGTGAAGCTGAAGCTCTGGTTGGAAAAAGTGCAAAAGTACCACAATTTTTCCAATTAAAAGCATTTTTCGTCCAAGGAAAGACAATGGATGTGGAGTAGCTTGGCAGCACAGAGCAAAGGTAAGATTACAGGGGGATGAAGGCTCCATGTAAGAACAAATTCACACTGGGTACTGGCTCTGATGCAGATTTTTTTTAAAGCCAATGGTGTTCCAGAACAGGAATGTGTGAGAAGATGTGTGAACATCCATCCTGTGTTATTTGATTTAAATGAAGGAACAGTAACCTATGAAAATTCCCATTAAATCAGCTATTGAAGGTTGGAAAAATTCCATTTTCAGCAATAAGGTTGTCTTCTCACAGTCAATTAAAATAAACATTAAAAAAAGTCAATGCCTGCTTGAGTGATAAATCAGATGAGGCCAAATAAAACAAAAACCAAGCCATACTCATACCTGCATGTAATGAAGAGCGTGTCACTGACTTGAACCACGCGATCGTCTCCAGGGCCGTCAAGGATGGGTGGAGTCATAGACAATCCCACCACCAGACCTGAGGGATAAAACACAGCATCTGAGTTGAGTTCATGCAACAGGAGTTAAGTACATACTGTATAGTGCTGGTAGGCAGAAAAATCAAATCTCTCACAGTTTCTTCACATTTATAGACTTTGAGTAACTGCACTGAAAGAGGTTGCCGCTTCGAGCTGGAATAGCCTCCAGACGGAGGAACCAAATCTCATTCTGAGGGTGAGGCAACGCCATTCAAAGAGCCCCAATCCTGTACAGCCGTAAAAATCATTTACACTTTGATTTATTACCCATGCATTGGCTTGTGCTTTAATATGGCTGGAGTGCCCCCCCAGCTCCCTTTAGGGCAGTGTTACACTTTAGTCAGACTCCACACCTTAAAATGTACAAAATTGCCAGCATGACCCACCTGGACTTCATTACAAACAGACGTTATGATACTGTAGAGGATTTATACTCCTTAAATGATGATCTCATTCAAAAATGTGAGTCATTTCATAAAATAACAGTCTATAGTTTCCGCTTTTCAAAGAAAAATGTCAGGCGAATTGATGTGAACCGGCGTAAATGAAAAAACCCCTGAAATGTCACATAACGGACGCTTTCATCAGAGTCATGAAGCCGGGCAGAGCGGACAGCTCTAGACGGATGAGAATCTTGTCCACAAACATCGGTCCTCCGACACGTCCTGCTGTCCGGGGAGCACAATGGAGCAAAGTTGGTCTTCTCTAAATATTTTCACACTTGTGTTTATAGTAAAGGCTGATCCCAGTGGAAGGATGATCAACTCAAGGTCCGTCCAAGACTGTGAACACTCAAAAACAGACCCCAGTGTGGACACTACAGTAATCGGATACAATTTGGTCCAGGCGCATGTTGAAATCAGACATGTTTGCTCACATCTGGCTCACATCTGTATCATTAGTCCTGGACTTGCTCCTGATAATGAAGATCACACCCTCAAAGACAGGACAGAGGTCCAGGTTCAAACAGCTGTCATAGTTTTTTTTTAGGATTGGTTGAGACACAAATTGTATCTCCTGCCTTTATGACCACCCTCTGTGTTGTATTGAGGTTCTGAGTGAAGTTTAAACTTTGAGTTTTAGGTAAATCTTTGCACACTGTGAGCGGGTGCTTCATATTTACTTGACAGATGATGGAGAATTTTCTCTTGGCAAACCAGAAGTGTGTTAGAAAAGTGCTGGTAGATTTTAATCATGTAAATAACAGAAATTAATTGCAGTCAAAACACAAACAGGGTCGGGGCAAATGCAGCAGATGTCTTCTGAACGTCGGAGTGAAAGATAGCAGCAGTCCAGTAATAGCTCCCGGTTTGGCACCCAGCAGGGGGTTCCTTCCTCCACTTCCCCTCCCCTCAGCTCTCGGGGGAAGAAGCTGAGGATCACCAGCGCTTTGTCAGAGCTGCAGCGTGTTCCTCGCAGCTCTACCCCTCCACAGCTTTGTCTGCATTTTCTCACACCTTAAATCTGTGAAGCAAAACATGTCATAAACTGCAAGCCTTGCCAAGACATGCGACAAGGGAGAAAGGAAGTCCCTGGTGGGATGCCTTTTATGATTTTAGGAAAAGCAAACTTCCCTCAAGCGCTACAAAGAAACTGGTGCACATACGCCCCAGGAAAGGAAGACCAAGAGTCACCTCTGCAGCGGAGGATAAGTTCATCTGAGTCAGCAGCCTCAGAAATGGCAGGTTAACAGCAGCTCAGATTAGAGAGCAGGTCAATGGCACACAGAGTTCTAGCAGCAGACACAGCTCTACAACAACTGTTCAAAGGAGACTGTGAATCAGGCCTCCATGGTAGAATATCTGCTAGGAAACCACTGCTAAAGAAAGGCAACAAGCAGAAGAGACTTGTTTGGGCTAAAGAACACAAGGAATGGACTTTAGACCAGTGCAAATCTGTGCTTTGGTCCGATGAGTCCAAATTGAAAATTTTTGGTTCCAACCACCGTGTCTTTGTGCAACGCAGAAAAGGTGAACGAATGGACTCTACAAGCCTGGTTCCCACCGTGAAACACGGAGGAGGAGGTGTGACGGTGTGGGGCATCATGGCTGGTGACACTGTTGGGGATTTATTTCAAACTAAAGGCATACTAAACCAGCACGGCTACCACAGCATCTTGCAGCGGCATGCTATTCCATCCGGTTTGAGTTTTGTTGGACCATCATTTATTTTTCAACAGGACAATGAAAAACTTGTGTGTGAGAAACCACCTGCGGAAGGGTGAAAGGGGCACATTTTTTTATATATATGGGTGTGTGTGTGTGTGACTGTCCACATGTACAATGCGGTTAAAAGAAGTCACCCTATCATAACATAAAAACATAAACATAAACATGTCTATGTGCAAAACATTAACATGTTTGCTATACCAGTAAAAACTGAAAACTGGGTGTGTCACATTGAGCCAAAGAAATAAAAAAAGACAAAGCTTTGGAGGATCACAATGTCCGAGGACTCACCTGCCAGCATAATCGACTCACTCTTAGACGTCTCTTTAGGATCTCTTTCCTCTCTAAGTAGCCATTTTCTTTGGCGACTTTTCTCAGTCGACAATCTATCATCTGACTTAAAAGGAATAGAGATTAAATGACTCCTGTCTGCTACACAGTTTTTGTGTGTTTATCAAGCTGTGCCATGTCATGAGTGGGAAGAGAAAATGGGAAGTTTAAGAGACGGGGTTTTCTGCATCCTCAAATGGACCCCAAATTCCTTACTTTAATTTTTTTTTTTTTAATTATTTAAGGTTTTGTGTAATCATAAACTAAAAAAGGATACACACAAAATAGATTGACTTTTCCAAGGGTGTTATCCCTTCATTCTGCAGTGACTATTGGCTTTGGAGAGCTTATTAAGTTTCTGAATGTCATACACTCTCTCGGCTCTCGTAACAACTGCATTTCCTTCCAAACTCAATACTAATGGAAGGTTGGCAAGAACCCTTTTTTGGGGGGTTTTAAAGGGCAAAAGTAGTCAAATGAAGCTCAATAAAAGTCGGAAAACATGTACCATAAGCCCTCTGGTGAAGTCACCATTACTGGATCTGTCGCCACGAAAATGGAAAAAGGAGAGATTTATTATGGGGGGGGTAGCATCCGGCACACATTAAGCCCACTTTGATTCCTAAACAGCAGCTTAAAAAAGGGCAAATATAATTAAAATAAAAGTGAAACATCCATTTACAGTTGCTGCATTTCAGCTTAAACTTTGACCAAATTGTGCCATTAAACTAAAAAAGAGTTTTGAGAGAACATAAGGACCTGTTCTTAAAGATGCTGCTCCACTCAAAGGGTTGGATTGTCACACTAATGGCCTCTGACAAGTATCACTGCCTGCCTAAATGGGATCGAAAGCACATTGCTCATGAGCTGCACGCTGTTTTACAGCCACAGCTTACTCTGATGAAAACTGCAAAGCTTCCTCACACAGAGATCTGATGAAGGTGGGTGTTGATGAGCAAGATGGGATGTTGACAAATTTGTGATCCTCAAAAGGAGAATCAGATTGATGCTTTGTGTAGCATAATCTTTTAAAAAATAGTATTCCTAAATGCTTTTTTTTTTTTTTTACTTTTTGTATTAAATTTTCTTGTAAAACTAATTACTTTAATGCTAAAAACAGCAGGAAGCACACAGATTAATGTACTTTTAATTGATTTTTTGAACGCTTCATTTGGTTTCACAAGGAAAATTCTCAGTAATTCCTACAACTGTCATAATATGAAGAAGTCAAATGGGATTTTCATGTATGATCCTGGAATAAAGGTTGTGCTAGAGCAAAGAGAATGTGAAATGATATTGTGTTTGCCCTCAGATGGAGACTGACTGACTGAGCTGTGAGCTAAATGCCTGTTGTAGTTGAGTCTCTGATGGATGTTTGCCTCCCAATCTGCTGAGAGATCACACACCGATGGCTGAGAAGTGAAATGCAAATCCTTTGAAATGTCAAGACATGACTGACGAGCCCTGCGAGAAAAAGCACTAGCGAAGTGGAGGGGTTTGCCGGAGGAAGAGTGGAAGGTGTGAAAAACATTTGCTACAAATGGGAAAGACTGAGACTGAGACGCTCCAACATACAGATGATGTCACACTCATGTAACAGATCCTTCATCCTGAGGAGCTTGAGACAAATGTGTTCCAACATTTTTCATACAGTAAATCAGTATATTGTGACTAACCTCTGCTTCCAATTGTATAAACTGAAGGGATGAATTTGAATGGAAAGAAGCTCCAAAAATGCTGTCAGTCTATCTTAAAGTCCATCCATCCAATCCTATTTTGGGGCTGCTGGAGCCTATCCCCACTACTGATGGACAAAAGTGGGGTACACCATGAACAGTTTCCCAGTCGGTCTCAGGGTCAGACAATCGCACACTCACACCAGTGAAGCAGGATTTAGACTGAAGAACGAAACCAGAGTTCCCAGAGAAAAACCCACACGTGCACAAATGGAGCGTGCACAGAAAGGACTCAGCCGGGATTTGAACCAGGGCCTTCTTACTGTTCTTATCATCCCACCATGCAGCCCTTGTCTTTCTTGTGAGATAGAAAAAAAGCAGCCAAAAAAAATTATTAAGCGTCAAATTATATGAAATGGGATCAAAAGCATTTTGTAAGCTGGAATTGTCTATTTCTTTGGTGATCTTCTATTGATTTTTGTCCCAGCTGCTCCTGTTCTTCACTGAAGAATGCTACCCCCCTCCCGCATTGACCACTAAAAGGATTATTGACGAAACATCCTTCAGTTTTTAAATGAAATATTTTTAGGATAGTCATTTGTATTTAGTTCATGTAAGTACAATTTATGACAAATCCTTCCTGCTACACTCTTTTTCTCTCAAGGTTTTAAGAGTCAAAAGTAAAAAAAAAAATGTCAGCAAAAGTAACAGTAAAAAGAAAAGAATAAGTAAAAAAAAAAAAGATGCAGGAACTTGCAATTTCTGAACATTTATTTGAAAAGAAATTGACTTTTTGGAACTGAGTTATCTGGGTGCTAAAACCTTTTTGAAATAATCCAAGTTGTGTTAAAAATGGTGTTCTCTCTGAAGTGATTGCATTTCCCAAACTTCAGGTGTAGAATTTCGAGAACTGAACTAGTTCAGAACCACATAAAAAGTCAGTTTGGACTCTCCTGTTCCAGATGTCTTTACATTTGGATATTCAGCCCAACATAGACGTTTAACTTTCAAAGTTCAAGAGACAAAAGTTATAGCTTTCTGTCAGCTCCCTGAATGCTCTAAAAATAATCCATTAGTCATTGTTTAGATTGTGTCAAACACACTCATTGCTTTAATGTACATTTCTGTGAATTGAATGCCATTGAAAAAGCAAACACATCAATTCACAGAGGTTCATGGCTGATATCTTGACATGATAATAAACACATTTCTACGCCATGACCTTTTGAGCTGCTTCCCATGACGGATGGTTCCAGCTGTTATCGCTCGCTTTACTGATTTATACCAGTTTATATAAGAAACTCAGCGAGCAGTGAGGGCCCACGTATTCCTCACTTTACCATACATTCTTTTTGTGGTCATCTTTTTCATTTGTGTTGAGTTTTTGGATTTTGTTCTGTTATTTCTTGCTTTTTTCTTGTTTTTCGGTTAAGATCAAAAGCCGTTCCCTCCTATTGATCAATAATAGCAACTGGGTTTTAACTGCCCATTGCCACTCATGTTCTGATTATACCTGCTATTTAACGTTTGTATTTTGCCTTGGAACTTGCTTTGAATTAGTTGCCACCCATGGAAACTGTCTGGGTTTATGAAACCCTCTGGTCCACCATTTCTATCTTGAAACTCTCCTTTTGAGATGTGTCATCTTCAAAGCCTAATACTTTATTTTACAAAATATTGTCAAAATATTATTCACATGGTCATCTTTTTAGGCCTTAAGTTTATTTTGTGTCAGTTTTTTAAGGTGGTTCTTTTCTGTGATTTTTGGTTGGTTTTCTGCTTTTTCATCTTTTTTGGTCAAAATTCTACATAAATTGAAACAATTTATGGCATAAATAAACATCTTTTTTTTTTTTTTTTTGCTGAGGTCTATCTGCAGGTTGATTATTTGCGGGAACTGCAAGAGTCTCAAATAAACAAACAATTTTATTCATAAATAGTATTTGGAATCCATTTTCTGTTTTAAAAGCTGCCTTTTTCCCCCTCCTTTTTAGGTTAAGTGTTTTTTCAGGGTCAGAACTAGATGGTCCTGATTGCCTTAACAATCCATCTCTGCACTTTTTCTTATTTTATTTTTTTTTTTACCAAGAACTTGGACAAGAACAAAACATTTCTATAAAAAACATGTCTGCTGTTCTTTGACTTTAAATTTGTTGAACAGTCAAAACCAGAATATCAACAGTCTGATTTAGAAAGCAAAGATGTGAAACTGAGGCACTACCTGCGGTTTATTAAGGTACTGTGATTGGAAACAAACCTTTTTTTTTCTGTCCAAACATATCTTTGATCACTGCTGCCAAAATGTAATGTTTTCACATTTTATTCCATAGCACTTATTTCATTGAGATAATTTAAATATTCTTCTGAAAACTAAGTGTACATCAGCAAATTTTTGATAAAAAAAGAAAATGAAAATGTATTATTATTTTCTGATTTTTGGTGCTGAGCAGCTGGCCTCTGCCAAATCCTACAGGGAATTACTTTGTTAAAGCAAACATATAAATAAATGAATTGGGTGAGTGACCTATCTTTCTGAAAGTCTGTGGTTTATTATGAATGGTACGGTATAGCTGAGCTTTCTCCAGATCAGATTACATAAATCTAGATTTCAGTGGTCTGAAAGCTTGTGCACAAAAGAATCATAGAACGCTGAAGTTTAATTTAATTTCTTATGACCTACTTACAAAAAGATCAAGCCACCAGAAAAGAGTTGGGAGAATTAATAGTTAAAAAAAAAAGGGCAGTTGGTTCTTCCTGGTTGGCGTTGGCCTCCTTTAAGGGCAGGTGGGGGCTTGACACAAAACCACAAGACTTTCTTTCAAGCTTTTCTTGTTTTAATTATTATTGTAGTCGATGATACAACAAAAAAAACATTACTGCAAAATATTAATTATCATGGGAGTTTTGACAGGAAGTTGTTGGATGAGGTGAACAATTAAGCTTTCTGAAAAAGTGACGTTTGGTATTAGCGGGTATTTCCTTTATTCCCCTATCTATAGATTGCTTGATCGGTTCGCATTAAATTCACATTGAAGTGAATCACACCAGGGTTCACTTGAACAAAGACCAACATTTTTATTCAAACTACAATTTGCTTATCTGGTCCACAGAAATCCAAAGAACGTGGAATGTTCCCTAAAAATCCATCTGGTCGGAACCAAGGTGGGAATGGTGTATCTTTTAAGGACCTACGATAAAAACATTTTTAAGATTTTCAGATCTTAAAAATGTCCATCTTGTTGAATTACAAACCCCTCATAATGAGTTAAAAATCAACAGATTTGAATTGTTATCTACCAAGCTAAAATGTCATGGTGACCTTTTTCTTCTTCAATAGTTGAGCTAAAAACTCTAGAGAACTCCTTTTATATATTTGAGTTCAATAACATATTTAGCAAAAAAAGCAAGTCAAGCAATTATTGAAGAGGAAACATAGTAAATATTGCACCTTTTTTTTCTAAACCGAGCCGACATTTTTCCTTTCAGAGTGATTTCTAGCTCTGTAATGCTCAAATGACTGGTGATTGGCTCACTGACAACCACCTTACAAATGTGAGCACGGGCAGTCAGCCAAAAGCATATTTGAGCCTGGTTCCCTCTTTTCCCATGCATTCCAGCTGGTGGTGGCGAGATAAGCAGCAGCTTTGGGGGATCAGCCTCAGCTAACAAGAAGCAGAATCACACTCTAACCTGTAGATAAAACATCAAATTCCAAATTGATTCACTCTCTCTGTTACTGTGTGATTTCAGCACACCTTTTGGTGTGCAAAAGAAGTTATGATGTAAGGGACACACTAATAACAGGGCTGTGTTTAATTTTCCACAGTCTAACCTCATGAAGCCTCTTAGATGGCTTTATTGTGGCTCGGCTCATTACCTTCTCTGTATCGGACAGGTCGATCGCTGGGGATCGTCAAAAATAATGAAATTCTCTCTTTGGCGATTACCGAGGACTTATTGACGATCACTTCAAATCTCTGGTATTCCTGAGACGGACGGCTCACTCAACCCATTCCTGTGAGAAATGTGACATTGCTCCTAAAGAATGTGATTCCCTCTTTGTAGCTGTGAAAAGCCCCACTGAGTGTGGGAGTAATGCATGCACCCTGCATGAGATCCCACCTTCTCTGCCAAGCACAGCAGTTGGACCTGGAAACGAAAATTGTACGGTCAAATAAAATGTTTTTGTTCTCAAACAAGCTGACCTCACGGCAGCCATGCCTCCAAATCTGTGAGAGGACAAATTTGGAGTTTAGTGCCAGAAGTCTGCATGTTTCAAGGACAACAATGGCTGCTCTGTCACTATGTGCGTCAGGCTGCACTTTGATGTGTCTGCCTCACATACCTGGGTGACAGAAGAAAAAGCTGATACCCGGACTACTAAAAACTAGAAACAATGCGCAAAAGCATATTCATTGGCTCTGGGGAAAATAATTTATTTTGTGTTTTTAACATGTTCGTTTAGCATTTTCCTGTTGATTGAGGAAATATGAAAAAGAAAATTAAGCTTAAAATTGCATTTCTGAGTATTTCTTTATTCACATTGTTGTAAATCAGGAGCAGATGAAATTTTTTACTTATGTATGGGTGCTCCCTGCTCCACTCCATTCTGATAAATCCACTTGCAGACAAATACATTCATATACTATATGTCTTTGTTTTGCTCATCTGTGCTGGCATCTTCTCATAACTGTACTACGGGATAGCTCCAATATTTTTCTCCATTTTTGTTGCTCTGGTTATGTGAGGTTGGGGGTGTTAGGGGCTGTAAGCTAGCGGCAGAGAGAGTAAACAAAGGGATGATGGGAAGTAAAGGCAGCCCCAATCCTCCCACCCAAAACTCAGAGGCACATTTCTACTGAACTACTGCCGCTCTGCAAAAACAAAAAAATTATTTGTTTGGACTTTCAGTGTTTAATCTCATTTGCATGACGGCTGCAGAAACATCTTTACTTTTAGAATCCTTAATATTAGACCCAGCATTAGTGTCGCCATATCTCTTTTAGCACCTCGCACTTCCTGCTGCATGCAATCAAATACACAGATTTTTTTCTGAGGAAAAAAAAGGTTAAACTGCACCATCTATAAAGATCATGGTTTCTGGATGTCTGCAGGAATCCACAAATCCTGTCTTAGTACGGTCTTCCCACTTCTGCAGACATAGCTCCAAATTGAGCAACACATGACTTTATCCTTTCAAGACTGCAAGCGGGAAAGTCAAAGTCAGAATTGTTTAGGTCACAAACCTATCTTGTGAAGGCATTACAACACAAAAATACATGCTTTAGTAACTTCTAATTATAATATCAATGGATTTTGAGTGTGTTAGTTGAACAAATAAAGAAACAAAATGCAAAACTTGACAGCCAGATAAAAAAAAATTAGGTTACCTTATTTTCAGATCCTCATTATGACTAAAATGTGTTGAAAGAATAATCTCTTATAATTATTAGTTTTAGAATATTTTCAATAAATATCTGAAACAGCAGATTCTGTCAGAACAACTAAAGAAAAGTTCATTAATGGAGGATTTAAAAGGACAAACTAAAACTCCTGCGCCATAAAAGTAAATAAAATCTTCAGAAAGACATGAAAATGTCAACAGCAAAGAAACATTCTCTATATTTCCAAATGAATTAACTTTATTATATAGATATATTTTCTGATGCAGCTGCTGCGATATTAAAAAAACTGACAACAGGATTTTCTAGTAAAGAGCAAATCCTGTGAGGCACAGAGGTGGAGTTATCATGATTTGGGCAATGTGAGAAGTGACTTATTTAAGGGGAAATGCATCCAATTTGTAAAAAGCCTCAATAAATCTGAGGACTCCTGAAAATGCTCTCCCCGGTCTCAGACAAATAGTTTAGTTTGTAATACTTGTGTTATTCTGACCAAGAAATGTTGAAATATAAACATAATATGCATAAGCTATAAAAGAAAATCGTAATAAATGTGAAAGTAGGTTGAATTTTACAATTAGATAATGTGCTTGTACGGACTATAACAGGTTTGCTTTGACATTTTTCAAATCTTTTATTTTTTCATCCATATGTAAATACTCCAATTATATCAATTTCACATATTCCTATGCAGGTGAGTTGATAAGTTTGTCTTTTTTTTCTTTCTTTTTTTGAAATAATGAAAAAATACAACCAGACACATCTTTAAAACTGTAACATGTTTATAATTCTGCTCACAAATGTTGCAGAAAATGTGTGAAAAATATTTTTAGTATTGCTTCACTGCTGCACAAAGTATTTGGAAGTATTAATTCCACTATGCTTGTTGTGATGATGCTTTGAAAAGCACAATATAGAGTTGTGAGCTGATGGAGTAAGGGCAGCACTTCCATAACATGAAACCTCTAACCCACAGGATGCATGCATTGACGTAACCCTCACTGAGCTCTCTGCACAGCCCACAATGATTATTTTACCACATTAAGGCAGCTTTGTAATGACACTGTGGAGCACATGAAGGACACCTGCTGACTTGATGAATCACACGCACCCGAAGAGGGGAAGAGCCCAGCGTAGATGGAGATGCCATTAGAGACTCCAACCCAGTTCGAAATGTAAAGCGTCTGTACACAGATGCAAAGCAGGCGAGGACCCAGAGCGCATCTCTTCTCGGGTACGTGGCGAAGGCACATTCAATCTTTTTGTGAAAAAGCTGCTCGGTGTTTTTTTTCATTGCAATCACATTTCCTGTTTTCTTTATCACGTTTGCGCTTCTTCCGCACTTCCTCTTTTCATGGGCAGCGGGGGAAGATTTGTCGTCAGTGTTTCTTTTTTTTTTTTCCTGCTCCTCTGTAGTTTTGTTTCTGATCAGCACATGACAGGAACAGGAAAAGAGCAACCTTGTACAAATAAATAGGTTGTTTCGCAGAGTGTCAGTTGTGGCACAAAGGAAGCGGTGGAGGAGTTCAGAAGAAAAGACGGAGGATTTCTCAGACACAAAAGTAAAAATGACTTGTATTTTTATTGAGAGCTGCAAATTTGCTGCAAGTCACAGTTCAAACAAAATCCCAAAGCATTTAATGGACACAGAAAATACAGAGAACATGTCAGCTTTTGGTCACACGCTATCTGTAAAGGCCAAAGCTGCTATTGAGACTATCTACTTAGAACTGGAAGGCCACACAGGCTGTCCAGTAGGTTTGACTTCAAAAAAACTCTCTCATGCTTTAAAAAAAAGAGGGAAAAATGACATTTCCTTTGTCATGTAGACACAAGGCCAGGCCAAAGACAAGGCAACTAACTGACTGGCAGCTCGGCTTTGATTTTATTGTTACTACTGAGGAGGATGACATCCACCTCGTCCCTGTCCTCTCAAAAACTGGAGGGGAGAGGCCTCCAACATCCTGCCAGAGAAGGGGTACACAATTTAGGATGCAGCAACAAGCCATCTGGGCCAGTTTCCTATGTTTAAAGACTCAGTCCCTGACTAAACCTTCCTGTACCTGCCTCAAAAGCCCACCGGACAGCTCAAGCTCTTCCTCTGTGGCCATCCACTTTTTTTTTTGTTTTTGCTCGTCATCATTTTTAGTGAGGAATTGCTTCCTTTGCTGAGAAGGGAACCCAACACACTCTGGGTAACTGCTTTACTACAAAGTGCTAAAGCGCCCTTCTTAGGGACCAAATCCAGGTCTGCTTTGCTGCGGCCGATCAGAGGAAAACCCCACCATGTCTGAGCGTGTTCTGTCATTCCAGGAGATTCAGACCACAAGCAGGGGTCTGTGTTGGATCTCCTTGTGGGTTACGTCTGACCCGATGTAGAAAACAAGGGCAAAGTAGGGAGTGCCAGGTCAACTATTATGGTGCTGAGCGCCTGAAGGGAGGAAAGCTGACAATTTCCTCAGGATTTGAAAATGGAGTCTTTCCCATGAACCTGAAGTGACCTCCAAAGTTTAGTAACAGGTATCGGCGACCTGTGACATGCACTCGCCAGTCACAAACTTTTGCTCCACATCACAGCCTGAGGCTGAGCAGCAGCTTCACAGTCACAGTGGTGGTTCTTTCGAAACCGATAAGTTCTCTACGTGATGCTTGTTTCTAAGCAACAGGAGCACTTTTGAGCGTTGTAACAACATAATAGCCAACATGTCCCAGGTTTTGGCTTCAGATCAGTATCTTCTCTCCAGGCACTATTTCCTTTAAATGTCTTTTCAGAGAATCCCACTGATGGAGACGCTGATATAATTAGTGAATTGTTAAAATCTTTATTACTGTTGCTAATACCTCAGATTTCTACTCAGATTTCTCCTACAAACTTTACGTTTTTAGGCTTGAATGGCTCCTAGTTTACATATCTTTAAACTCAACAAAAACCACATATCTTATTAATATGCTAAAAATACTCAAATGATCATGTGATAATAAGGGAATAGACGTTGACTTCTCACAGATGCCAAACTTCCCAATAAAAATAATGACATTGAATGTAAAATCAGATAATGTGTCATGATGAGATACAATTATCACACTAATAATTTAATTTATTCTATTTTGGCTGTTGATTGGTTGAAACCTTTATGAAGCCTTTTTTTTGCCCTGTTTTTCATTTCAAAAAAGTTAAAACATATTCCAATAAAATCCAGCAAATCTGCCTTTAAGACAAAAGAAAAAGTTAAAAACTTAGATCATCTTGCAAGAATTGACTTATTCGTATTTAAAATAAGAACTTTTAGAGGTTGATTCAATAGACCTACAAAGTGTAAAGGCAAACAGGAACTAACTAAAGGACTGTACCAAAAGCAAGTTTTACTTGGGAATAAATTGGTATGGTCCTTTAACAAACAACTTGTAATATTGAAAAGAAAAGAAAACACACAAACAGTGCAAAACATTTCACTTCCAATATTACAAATATTCTATATTTGACCAGGATTTATCATTTACACCTCACATATCTCAGGTGTGTAGAACTGCCTTTTTTCACCTACAGAATATTGCAAAGATCAGAAATATACTTTCTAATAGTGATGCTGAAAAACGTATCCATGCGTTTGTTACGTCTAGACTGGATTACTGTAACTCCTTGTTAGCAGCGTGTCCTAAGAGTTCCTTAAGGAGTCTCCAGCTTGTTCAGAACGCAGCAGCTAGATTGTTAGCAGGAACTAACAGAAGAGATCACATCACTCCTGTGTTAGATTCACTTCACTGGCTCCCGGTTGATTCCAGAATCAAGTTCAAGATCCTCCTGTTAACCTATAAGGCCTTACATGGCATGGCCCCGTCCTACATTAATGACCTCATAGTCCCTTACCACCCAAACGGAACACTTCGCTCGCAAAATGCAGGACTGCTTGTGGTTCCTAGAATTAGTAAAAGTACATTTGGAGGTAGAGCGTTTAGCCACCAAGCCCCTGTTTTATGGAATAAGCTCCCAGCTCATGTAAGAGAGGCAGATTCAGTTTCTACATTCAAAGTTAGACTGAAAACATTCCTCTTTGGACAGGCTTATTGTCAGACTAGTTAGTATTCAGAGATTATTTAACTTAATGTTAATTGTTTAAATTAAACTAAATAACAATAACTATTATTTTAAAAGGCTGCTAGAAGTTGAAGCTGGGGTAACTATGGTGCACTGGGGCTCTGTCCTCTTTTCTGTCCTTTTCCAATACTTTTCTTTTCTCATCTACCTCTACACTTCCTCTCTTCTCTATCTGTGATCATCATTTATCATTTAGTTATCCATGCCTCTGTTTGGTGCAGTACGATTCATGTATTGTCCCTCTATCCCTCTCCCCTCCTGGGGAGTGGGAGTGCTTCCAGATTCCAGTTGGCCCATCCGTGCTCTTGTTCCTGACTGTGTACCTCGTCTCTGCTCCTGCTCCTACACCTGGCTGTGGTTCCTGTCTCCGGCTCGACTCGCGCCCCTGACTGTCCCCAACCCCGGCTGGATGAACTCGTCTGCTGGACTTTAAATATATGATGTAAGAGTTAGATAAGTTAATTCTTCTCTAAGAGTTCTGGTAAATCCCTGTCCTTCCTGGGGGAGGATCCACTCCTTCATGTGGGCACACATGAGGTTTCTTCATTTTTTCCGGAATCCGGTTTTTTAGAGTTTTTCTTACCGCGAGGGGGTCCTAAGGCAGGGATGCAGTAGCTTTAGTCAGTTTGTTAGTTATTTAGTATTTTCACTATTGGACTACCTTGGTATTCATCATCTTGTGATTCCATGTTTTACTTAAAGCCCTCGAGACTACTGTTGTTGTGTTTTGGGCTATAAAAAAAGTGAATTGATTGAAATTGAATTCATGTGGCACCCTGAGGTTTCTTCGTTTTTTCTGGATTCCGTTTTTTTTAGGAGTTTTTCCTTACCGCGAAGGGGGTTTAGCGCAGGGATGTCCAGTTTGGCTTAGTCACTTTGTTAGTTCAATTTAGCATTTTCCTTTTGAATTCTATGAATTCATGATCCTTTTGATTTTATGTTGAACTTTTTCAATTACCGTTACAAAGCCCATCGGGACGACTGTTGTTGTGAAATTGGGCTATACAAATCAAATTGAATTGAATTGAATTGTTACGATGTCTAAATTGGTGTTTTATGCAGTCAAGAAATTTTATTTCAAAGGATGTTGATGACAAGCAGGCTGTACATTTTCAACAACAGAAGTAACATTTACATGACATTTAAGAAAGCCTTTTTAAATATTCATGGATCCAGGATAGGACATAAGGGAATCCTGGTTTCTCCGAGCAGATTTAAACCAGAGAAATATGCTTTCTACAGGAGGAAATTTGCAGGAGAAAAGCTTCTGAAACCTTAAGATTTACAAAAGAGAAGACTATATGGATTTAAAAGAACATGGAATGAATAAGGTGTGCTAAATAAACTTTAAAATCTAGTTACTTTTAAACTCGACTTTATGTTTGAGGCTGTTTTAGAGAACATGAGGAATTGGAGCCAGAGCAGTTCATTGAGCAACCACAAGGGGGCTTAGTCCATAACAGTTTACTTCATAGTAACAGGGTCCTGTTTTACAATAAACATAAACCAAGTTTACTTTGGAAAAGTCTCATTCCTTTTTTTTCCCCCACACTTTAATGTTATTTAAAATCTGACAGCCAGTTCTGAATCTCCACATTAATCCTTGGGATCTTTTTTGTAAAACGGGGTTCCTGCTGCTGTGTTTTTCTACACTGTTCCTGCTGCAGCCCAGCACTCCTGGACGGAGAAAGGCTTTTCTGTGGACTACAAGAAGTTGAGGCAAATACCATGAGAATCATTTATGTATTCACAAGAGCTGAATAATCATTGTCTGGAAGCCTAAATGTTCATTTAATACGATATTGAAAAGCAAAATAATACACCCTGCTAAGCTAAGTGAATACAATTATGCAAGTTAGCCTTCCTGCTTTTCACAAAAACAGTCATTTTAAAAGTTATTAATAAAAACATTAAACAGCTAGCATTAGCTGTGTCAAGTCAGGAGCTGGTTTCTACTGTACTTTTTTTTTCTAATGTACCTATATTGTTAAGAACAATTTCACAAATATCAATGAACAATTCATATGTCCTTGTGCTAAACTCTAATTGACCTGACCCACTCGCATGAAAATGATCTTTTTTGTGTTTTTAACATGTTCTTGTGGCATTTTTCTCATGATGGAGGACATGTGTAAAGAAAATTAAGATTATAATTGCATTTCTGAGTATACATTTACTCCCATCATTGTGAATCAGGGGCAGACCAAAAAAAGGCCATTGGAAAAAGCCTATTTCTGACATAGAAAATATGCTGGGTGGACCATAAACTCCCTGCTCCGCTCCATTCTGATGCATCCACTTGCAGACAAATGGATCCATGTTTCCTCGTCTGAGCTGACATCTGGCTCTAAACTGAACAGTTGGACAGCTGGAATAGTGCTCACCATTTTTGTTGCCTCATATTAGGTTGGGGGTGTGAGGGGCTGTAAGATAATGGGAGAGCTTGTAAACGGAGAGCTCTCAGCAAACCAACAACTCACAAGTGAATTTCTAATGAACTAATGCCACTCTGCAGAAACTATGTCCTAGAAAACAACACAGGTCTTATGATTTTGCCTAAAGACTGCATAATTCTAATTAAAAGAACACTTTGAAAATAGAGCAAAAGATGATTGGAGTATGACTTTAATCTGTTTAGAAAAAAATCAAGCTGTTACTGCATGTTTTAACATTATTTAATCAGGTCTCTCAGACCTTGGATGAGCTAAGGGCCTCCATTATTTTGTTATAGGGCTACTTTTTGATAATACAAGAAAGAATAAATAAATATTTTTAAAATTAGAAATGTTTTATTATTTAAAATATTATAAAAAAGATGCGATCATTCGACTGTAATGGAATCCTGTTTGGCGCCACCTCTGCAAAATGTTCTTTCGGTAACAAATCAATATTCAGAAGCAGCGATGGTATCTTGCTGAACTGGCAGCACTACTGCTTCTCTTTTTCTTCCATAGTTGCTGTATCTCTTTTTCTTGCATACCTTTTGTGCTTCTCGCTTATGAATGCTGCACAGCTTTGTACTCAGTTCTTTTAATTACACCTTCAAAAATCCTTTTTTTTTTCTTTTTCTTTGTGACATTTTTCAAAAGTGGCTGTTCTAACTAGGACGCAGTTCATTATTGATCCATACATAAAAACAGAAGAACATGGATCGATACCATTTGATTTCATTCAGGTACGCAGCCCTTCTAAAATGCAGAAAGCACTGAAGCCATTCTGTGATGACTTGACATGATCTAACCCCCTCTACAGATTTAGCTTTCACACAATAACAGGGACTTCCTAGATTAGTTCAGCGTTGTCCAAACATTACAAATCTTTGTGAACAAAGCCAAAGCTTCCAACTCAAATGGCCGAAATATCTCAGAAAAATAGGCCATCTTAGGGGTTATATGTTTTGTAAACAGAAGGCAGCATGCTGGAGGAAGATAAGCAGCAAGAAAATCAACAACAAGCAGTTAAATATCTGAGCAGTAGAGATAAAATCAGAGCTGTCCACAGGTCATTGGAATAAGAAGAGATTATGCAGGTTTATGGACTGTGCATTTGTTGCAGTTGAACCTTTTTTATGAGGTTGTTAAAGTCTAGCATAACATTTTGTGCTGAAATGTTATAAATCAGATACCAAAAAACATTTCTTTAACTGGAGTCAGGAAGTTTATCCACAAACCTTGCAGTCGTCTTTTCTATAGTCATGCAGTTATGCAAAAAATGAATTCAAGTGAGGATAACTGGAATTGAACCACCATGTTTAGTCCATTATAATGCTAATAGCCTTTGTCAATACTGCTGCCTAAAAGCTTAAAGGTTCGGTCAAGAGGGTGCATAAAAACGTCAATGCAAAGAGAAGATGGATACAGAGAGTTTGAACAGAGCTTACGGATGTTAACCTCCTAAACTCTTTCCCCGCTTTATTCCTCTTTATTTTGCTAGTTCTATTTTTTTTCTTTATTAGTAGCATTATCTTTTTGGCTGTACATCCATCTTTTGGAGGAACAGACTTATAAGCCTAACAGTGCTTCAATCTTGAACAAAAATGGCCTATTTTAAGATTATTCCCATTTCGTTGGATAGTTCTCCACTTTAAATCCCCTGCAGTTGAACCTCTTGGTCATTTTGTAATCAGGCGGGACCCTGTTTGAGAGGGAAATTACAAGTTCTTGAAAATCTGAATTCACAAGTGTTTTAAAGGGCATTTAAAAAAGCCAATCTATCTATAGCAGGCCACTAGCATGGGGTTATTCTGCTTGAGGCACAATTCTGTGCTGTTCGTCTGCAGTTCATAATAAAATATTTGGTAACTGATAAATTGCACATATAAACTGGCCAAATTATTCCTTTTTCTGGTAGCTAAAGTTACTGTGGCTAGATGATAGGATTATAAAAATGATTTGCATAAGCACTTTTACAGAATTTAGTCCCATAAAACCTGGTCCCATGAAGAGACGGTGCAGTAAAAGCCCATTTGTTTGTCTTGTTCTGCCTTCATTACATGCTTAATTAGAATTATTCTTAATGGTCTTGTTGATATCTGTCACACTTGCAAAACAATTTTCACCCCCAATTATATCTTTTTTATTTTTCATACCAGTTCGGTCGTTTTCTTTGCTCTTATTGATTTTATTTGTTCAACTGCATGTTTTCAGGGCTGTGTTCTGCTCATATCTCCATCTCTGAGTCGTTAGGGGTATTTGTTTGCCGCTCCACCTTCCAAACTCTGAGAAGTTTTAGTTCTGCAACTTTTTTCTCTTAATATTGATTTTCATGGGGCTCTTACCATCAAACTTTCATTATTGTATCGATTTTAGTGTTGCAGCAAAAATATTTTCTAAATTAAAAAAAACTGTTTTATGAAAATGAAACAGCAGTGTCTGCTGCTGAAATGTATCTGATTTTTTTAATTTTTAGTAGGAAAGTAATATTTATAGTTTGCTAGTAGCAGAAAGTCAACTTTTTACAAATATATTAATTTTTATTGAAATGGGGCACTTCCAATTCCCAAGTTCTGAAATTAGGACGACTTAAATCTGGGAGTTGAAACCACGGTGTGTTCAGAACACTGCACATGGTTTTCATCAATTACCAAACACTGACTCGGACACATATTTGGCTTGAGCTTCAGATTCCTGGTGTTTAAATAAAAAAGTGTATACCAACTGCAGCATGGTGTTTTGGCATGGTAGGAATGTAAGTGACCAGCCTTTCCAGTGCCTAAAGGGGGTTTGGTATGATATCCCAGTGACGAGTGAGGCACCGGATCCTTTATTTATTTGGATATTTCCACAGAACACCTCCCACAGAAGCAGCAAAAGCAGCAGCAACAGCATTCCTCCATCACTGGCGCCAGTTAAAACAAGATATTCAGAGAAAGGCACCATGCGTCCACCCCTCAAAGTCCCGAGGTTCAGCTCTGAGATCAACATTGACAGTAGAGCGCCATTGTGTGCAAGTCAACATCAACAAAGTGAAGGCATGTGTGCCAAAAGCCCTTCCAAAATAAATCAAATATAAAAGTGAACTGCTGGCTAATCACTTTTGCAACAAAAACAACAAAATGATGCAAATCTGACTTAGATTAATAGCACACCAACGTTTGTCTTGAAAATACCATGTTCTTTCATATCTGTGATAAACGTCTTAAAACGGCCCTAATTCAAAGCAGAGGATGACAGGGAGATAGCAGAGGATGAAATCTTGATGCTCTTTTAATGCAGCTGCTACTTTTCAGCTGATATCCTCTCCCCACCTAAAATGACAATGACTTCTGGGCTGGCAGGTCTCCAATGCTCTCAGTCTTTCACTTTCATTAAAATAATGGGATTGTCATCATCATCATCATGCTTGCATCAGACAAAAAAAAGAGAGGGGAGGGAGGGATTTTAATATTTGTAAAATTGGGGAGAATGTTTTTTTTTTTTTTTTCAAATCATATTTGATCTTTGAGAAATAATCTGGCCCATATTAGCAGACTCAAAGCGGTACGCATGGTTTGAATATGAGTTTGATATCCTGTATGGGCTAGGAAATGCCTCCAGGACACTTTTGGTTTTTATTCCGTCTTTTATGTTTTTTAACAGGCTGACAAAGATGGATGCTGTCTGAGCTACTAATAGGCCAGTCCAATGTGGGGTCTGATCCAGGTATTTCATACATCCCCTGTTTGATTTTGAATCCAAAAACCCCCCAAAAAAACAGTTGACGATGACATTTTTGAGCTATAGGAGATGTGACAACCCATCGTTTGATGGAGAGTCAGGGGGGGAGAGTCCCCCCCCCCCTGACTCTCGGGCCTTGTTTTGAATGTATGAGTTCCAGCCGGCGTGGCGGCCCAGCAGTGCTGATGAAAGAGGCCAGATTTATGATCAGGACAACCATATGGTGACCGCTCTCCAGCAGGGCAAGTCCCTGCTTTTCTGAACAGCTGCTCAGCAACAATCAGGGATGGAGAACTCCAACATAGATGCTGGAAACAAACAGACTGGCAGAAAAGTCAACCAGGGGGGGGTTTCTTAATTTTTATAACATTCACAAATGGAAGTTAGTCTGTTTTGTCACTTGAACTTAATGAGTGCATTTCTTTTTTTCCCCCCTCTCCTTGCATTAAAAGCATCATTAATTAACATCTTCATCAACAGCATGACTCCCCCTAGTGCTGATCTGCATACAGATCATCCCAGTGGACTTTTTATAGTTTGTATGAACTTTATTGGTGGTTACATTTCACAATAAAACTACTTTTGTAAACATAAAAAAAAACGTTTTCAGTTCACAGTAAACCCCACAAGCGATCGTGGACAGTTTCTAACTCCTAAAGAGGAAAAGAGCATTCGTAAAAAAATAAAATAAAAACCTCGATCAGACCTGGATCGATGAAAAGTTGCGCGCTCCGAACTTTGAGAGAGTCAGTGTCCTCACCTGAGGCGTAAACTATTCCAATCCAAGTCCGGCAGAAAAGCGTAAAATCCGCCTTCATCTCCAGATCTCCGGTCCAGAAGCGCGGGGGGCTTCGGCTGGTGTTGTTGTCAAAAGCTGCGAGAAAGTGAAGAGAAGGTGATCTGAATGAAGATCCTGCCAAATTGGAGAGGAGGGGAGAAAGAGAAGGGGGTGCTCAGGTGAAGCCCCCCCCCCCCAGCTGATCTGCGCAGAGGGTCGGGACAGAAAAAAAAAAAAAAAAACACCAAAGACCCCCACCTCCCCACAATTCACTCCTCTCCTATCTTGTCAAAAGGATGCATAAGGCAGTGAATGGGATTTACAATGATTTCCCTTTCCTTTGCTGTAACTGGAGCTCACGCACACCCACCCAGTTCATAAAACCAGCTGAATCAGAGGGGGGGGCTGCAGGAGAATGTGTGCAGAGGAGGTCACCCTACCATCCGTGACCAATCTTCTTCCTGCAGGACCTCCATCTGTCCTATCTGCAATTTAAAAAACAAACTCTCTTAAATGAGAAGCAGTTTAAAGGCTCATGTTGGTTTTTCCTGCCACGGCGCCCTGAAAGATCAGCAGGGAATCCATCAGAATTGTATCCCACAAAGCCACAGCAGGAGACATTTTTACAGGTAAAGGCCACAGCAAGCTGGAAGAAAAAAGAAAAGACTGTTTTAGCTCAGAGGAAACATGGACGGCAAAATGTTGCAGCTGCCTCGGGTGACACATCAGCCGAGAGTTTGGTGTCAAACACGAAAACATCTCCTAGCCTTATGAGCACAAACTCCTGGACTTTAAAAGCCCACACTTATTCATTCAGGGGAGAGAAGTAACATCGCTTCCTTCATAACTGAACAACAAGAGATCTGCAAGGCCTGTCCAAAATCCTTTTAACCCTCTTCACCCTCACATCCATCCTCCTCCTCCTCGGGGGAGTGTTCAGGGTGTGAATAAAAAATCTTGTTCTGAAAACATAACAAGCCCCCGCTGCCAGCTGAGCTGCTGTCCTCCCCGTGTTGCTTTACGGAGAGGAGACCACCTGAAAATCGAAAAGCTGTGTACACTCGAAATGAAAGGCTAAAGGGGCCGCAGAGGTCGCGCCCTTTTGGAGACGGAAAAGGTGAGGCGCCAGGTGCAGCTGGTGAAGTGTCAGGCGGTGCTGGAGCTTCCAGCGGCATGCCAATTCGTGGCCCACACAGCCACATGACCAGCCTGCAAATCAATACTGAGCTTCATCTCTCTCTGGAAATCCGGATCAACAATAACACTTGCTGCCTGGAGATCAGGTTAACATCCATCAGACCACAGCTGCTGATAACAGGAAAAATGATTATTTGTTGAATCAAATCTGGCTCTTCTTTTTCTTTCTGGGCCATGGAGAACTTTCAGAAGGTGGATTTGCAGGGAGTCCACGGATATTAGCATGTTTTTATGGGCACGTGTTTCTCTCCAGATCCCCTGGCAGCCCGTCCACCTCTCTGACTTGCAAGCCCATTGTTGTGATTGAATGGTTGCAATTAAAAGCTTCTCCCAGGTTTCAGCCCTGCAGCGCTCAGAGTCCGAAGAAAATAAACAGACTCGATTGCACTGATAGCGGGGCAGATCTTCGGCCAAAGAGTTACAAAATGCCATCAGAGGTATGAGGCAGATAATCTGTGGAAACCTTGGCTGATGCTGTGAGAGGATTCTGCTGTCTGCTTGGACAACAATGGCTGCTGCGCAGGACACCGGTGAAAAAAGGTTGGAGTTGAGCGATCCTGCCGGCTCCTGAGAAGCAACGCGGCGCCCAAGGACCCGTCCTTGAGATGCCAGCACTCCATCCGGCCCATCCTCAGGTCAGGAAGCAGCTACTATCATGGGAAGGATATGGAAGCAGGCAAGGCTCTTTCTTCTGGAGCTCACGACCACAAGTCTGTGCACGGTTTGATGAGCTACTTTGAAGCAGTTATCACATGGGATGGAGTGTTTTTTTTTAATGTTTCCACAGAGGTTCTTAGAAGTTGTTCAAATTTTCATTCCACTAGAAAACCTTTTCTGAACCCCAACCTGGATTTCCAGGTCAAATCTGAAGACCTCATCAGATTAGGGGAACTCAATATGTTGTGGATTATCATTGTGTTGATAAAATACTGTCAACCTTTTATCATCTCTTCTATATGGGATTTCAAGCGTTGTTTTGGGGGGAAAATTAAAAAAAGATTTAGAGAACGATGACTTCCTGATCCCAAACCATAACATTTCTACCACCATGCCTCTAAATTGACACAAGGTTTCTCTAATTAAAATTAATTCTAAAGCAAAAATGTTTAAATCTGAAACAACTTTACACAAATAATAAGTTATTAAAATATTTTTTTTTTATTACCTTGGGGCTTGATTGAATACCTTCCAACTGATTCATCAAAACCTTTACTGTTACTGTTGACTTAATTTTACGTGTATGGGATGTATTTTTTACTAGAAGCGTATGCTGGGCTGCATTTCCTGGACTAGTTTAAAATCTTTGTAACCTGAGAATCTTTTCTGTTGCATTTTCAAATGCACTATTTGAGATTGTTTGGATAGATTGTTTTAAATTCCAGAGGAAAGGGCTCCTTTTTGCCATGCAAATGCTGAAATCCAGGAGTTTTTATGGGGTAAAAGTTGTTTGTTATGGAACAAATATGAAGCTCCTTTTTCTGATTTGTTGGATCTAAGGGTGTGAGATATTCTAAATTGTGTACCAGCACTTATATTTTTGGATCTCCATGTAGCTTCTGCAAGCAGTGATTTCCAAGTGGAAGTCTGGATTTCAAAAGTACTGACCGTTTTGGCGATTTAAGTCCAAGAGCAGGGTCATTTGTGTTTAAAAGAAGGTTTTTGAAGCTGATTGTTCTTGAAAAGGACAAACCCAACCGCTAAAAAACAGTGATAAGCAAATTGTGAGTTTACAGGAAAGGCACTGCTCACTGTGCCACCTCTTCAGTCAGGAGAGCAGGCAGCAGTATCCTGCTTTTGCATGCCCCAGAGGCCACAGACAAGCCCACTGTCACTCTGTTTGTTTGACCTTTCACCTGGCGAGAGGAAACAGGACGCCGGTGCTCTCGTGTGTTTGAGAAGATAACCCGCCCGCCCGCCTTTTATTACTGTTTCCGTGTCGGGGATGCCTTGAGTGTTCAAAAATTCCAGTCCAGGTGCAGCGGAGTCAACACGTCCCCCTCCGTTTGGGGGTTTTTTGGAGGACCGTCAGACACAGAGCTGCCAGCTCCGTCTTCTGCTTTGATGAAACTTGATAACATCCTTGATTAGCTCGAGTGGCGCCGCCTTCAAACTTCCACCGCTCCATGAATGTGCGTTGGGTTGCAGCGACAGATCGGAATCAGGCAGATTTGGTTCATAAAGTTTATTTTATTTTAATCTTCCGATTAATTGTGACAAAATTCCTCTTTGCCTGAAGAAATCACACACAGGTGGTAATATACAGCAAATAAACGTCATTAAAAATCGGCACAAATGATAAAATTGAAGAGTAAGGTTAGCAGAAAAGATTCCAAACAAGAAATGTGGACTATGAATAAAACACAATCATTTGGTTGAATATTTTTCAGCTTTCATTTGCTGAACACAAACAGTTCACCACAGAAGCTGTGATTTGATATCAGATTTTTGTTTCTTCATGCTGTTGAACTAATAATACTGCATCTAACATGAAACCTGTCATTTCCTGAGGCACTTGGGCTGATTGTGAACTGAAAGAAGGACTTAAACACAAGTGCAGCTGAAAATAAAGTGCTCCTCTGACTTAAAGGCGTCTTTTAAAAGCTGAAGTGAAGCATTCTTGGTCTGGTATGAGGAAGCACGGCCCCCCCAGTATTGACGGACTGCAGCTAGCCATGCAGGGACACAGCGGGGTGATGCAGGAGTTTTATGGGCTGCAGGCCGTGTCTCCCGTCACTGATGCACGGGCTGAAGAAGGGGAACACTTTGCCTCTCGGCCCGTTGTTGAAGGTGTAGAGCAGGCTCATGTCGTCTGCGTTGTAGAAGGACACTTTCCTCTCGTCGCAGTCCAAGTAAACGCCGAGCCTCTGCGGCGAACAGCTGACCTGCAGCCTCGTCCACGGCTGCGTTCCGGCCCAGTACTCGCTTCGGTTGCGCAGCCGCAGGGTCCAGTAACCGTTCTCGGGGCTCAGCTTGATCCGGGCGCGCCTGTCCACCGCTTCCGACGCCACGCCCAGGTCCCACTTAGCGCTGGAGCCCACTTCCACCTCCCAGTAGTGTCGTCCTGAGTGGAAGCTCTGCGCAGCCAGAACGTTGACGCACTGGAGGAAGCGCTTGCTGTGAGCGGCGTGCTGGGTCATGAAGTCACACTCAACCGCTGCCGTTTTGTCTCTGGAGACGTGAATACTCGGGTGTGCGGTGTCCACATCGAACGTCAAAGGAGACAAACCTTTGGAGAAAGAATTGAAAAAACATCCGTCTGTATTTTCTATAATTAAAGCACATTGTAAATTGAATTCTGGGAAAACGCTCGTCATCCTGAACCTGCTAAAACACATTCTTAAGACCCTCCAGACATTTCTGCATAATTACTCGGTCTTCCAGCAGAATTAGCTTTTTCTCACATCGGGCTTGAAGTTACCTGGCCTCAGAGACTTGAACATCCGTCTCCACGTCATGTACTGCAGCGGAGCCAAGTACCTGTTGCTGAACGCATCCACATCAAAAAGATGGACCCGGTCCACATGGGAAAAGGGTCTGTCAAGGGAAAAAAGATATCTATTGACCAAAACACAATGGAAGCAACACTTATAAACACTTATAATGTTAGAACATTATAACTTAAACGTTACCATATAAAAGAGCAAATCCATTACTGAGAATATATATTATCTCTTTGATTTGACAAAATAGGTTTTTTTAGGGTCAGAAATGATCAAAATGGTCGTAAATAATGAAATATTTTTTCGACCTTATTTTTTTTTTTATTTCCAACAATCACCATTTCTTTTGATTTTAAGAAAATATTAAGCTCTGCTCATAGAGCTCTAGTCTTTTTTTCTTGTTTGTTTTTTTACTTACTGCTAAAGCAGCTTCTATTTTTTCTCTAGTTTTATATTATTCTAACATTGAGAAGCACTTTGTGAGTTGCTCTCTGACAAAAGAGCTTTAGAAATAAAGATTCACCTATTTAATTGTCATACACCTTGGAATAAATCCTTAAAAATATTGTCCATAACTTCCTTTTTCACTCGACTTTCCTTTTTTTTTTTTTTTTTTTTTAGGATTAATACATTTTTATTTTGTCTCTACGCTTTTGATGTTAGTTATAAAACACAAAAAACATAAAGATTATGAATTTCTGAAGTACCAAAAAAATGACATTTACTATTTGGAATCGAGTCTTTAGAAAGGTTTCAGGCTTGTTTTGAATTAGTGTAATGTAATGAAAAGTATCTTAATAAAGAAAGTTGGGATTGTTCTAAAAAGATGGATTTTTTTGTTTTTGTTAGCCTGTAAAGCACTTTGCGTTACTGTTTTAACGATATATTTTTAGAAGACATTTTAAAGTAGTAAAAAAATAAAAGCTCAAAAAGGCCCTGGACCTCATTACCCAATGGCCGTCTGTTTATTTTAGAGATGATTTGAAATGATTTTGTTTTGGTTTGAACTCCTCTTCCTGTGCTTCAGACCAGCTTTTCCTGGAGGGACTGAAGTCCAGGAAGCAGCTCAAATGAGAACCAGCGTTTTTTCAACAGCTGCACCAAAACTGGAACAACTTTTCCCACTAAACGATAGAAGAGCATCTTCACTGCCTCATGTTTAGAACACCTCTCATAACCTTATAACTTTTGGCTTTTAAGTGGCAGAAAGCTGTGTTACTGTTGGCTTTGAACAAATATTGTGTGTATTTGTGTTAAGCTGCGGTTTTGTTTTGTCTCTTTTTCTCAGTTTAGTTTGGTGGAGTAGCAACAAAAAAACGTTTAAAAATGTGAGAATCTTACCTCAATTGTGGCAGCTGTCGGAAAGAAACAAAAATAGATTTAATCTTAATTTTCTGTTTTTAACAAAGTTGTTTATGTTTAAATTCACTAACCTCTGCTGGTTCAATGTTATCCATTGCAGAGCTAAACTGCTGCAGCACTTGCATGTTTTCCTCCAGACCTGTTATGGCAGATTCTGAAGCCTCCAGGTGGCGCTGTACCTTCTCCAGCTGCTCCTCCTGCTCTCTTGAGACCTGCTCCAGCATGGAGGCTCTCTCCTCTTCCAGAATCTGATGGAGAGCTTGGAATTCACTGTTGATGCGTGTCTTTATGTCTGTCCCAACCCTCTGATGCGTAGAAAAAGAATTTCCGTTAGATTGAGAGGCAAATATATATTGTTGGACCTTTTATAAAAAATGTTATAAAATAACTCAAACGTCACAAACGAGAAATATTACATTAAAACGATCAGCCAATGCAGCGTCTTCCAGACGATTGACATTTTGATCGGTCACACAAAATTGGGAAAAATTAAAAAATTAATTAATTATTAAAAAACATAAAAACACAAGGTTAATTGTACTGTTAAAGCTTCAAATTGTTTGTTCTTGCGGTCTTTTAAAAAAACATCTTCAGAATAAAAGCTGCTCTATTTGGGCTCACAGACCCCTTTAACACTGTAAACCTGCAAACTCTAATGCAACCATTTTTTAAATGAGTTTAGTTCTAATGATTATGAAAGAAGTCCTCGTTTGGTTATTTGTTTTTCTCTTGCCGAGAGAGTAATTTCTTCTCTGTAAGATTAAAAAAGATTATTTCTACCACCTAATAGTGAGTTGAGGGGGTTTTACCGTAACTGCCTCAGGGGTAAACACTTGTGAAAATTGTTTCATTTTCAAAATAAAACCTTTATAAAATACTCTAATACTCTATAAATCAGCTGCTGTTTTGAATTGATGTATATTTAATGTACATCAATTCATAACAGATTTAGTTTTTTTTTTTCAGAGCATTTCATGACACAAAAAGAGGTGGGATAAATAATAGGCCAAAAACTGATTGGATTTCTATTTTTTGGCATCAGAATAACCTACCTTGATGCACTTTTTAGTGTGTATCTACATCTGCAACTATGCACATCCTGCAAATAACAGTTTCTGTTCCATGCTACCAGTCTGGATCCCAAAAAGAGTGAAAGAGCGTACGTTTATGACATTGATGAGGTCTTTGTCTTTGCGGACACCGAGGATGAAGTTCTCTTTTCTTTGGCGGTGGCTCTCCATCATCTCCCTGAGTTTTTTCTGTAATCAAATCAAATCAACCTTTATTTTTAAAGCACTTGTCATCCATGTTGACACAAAGGGATCTAAACCAAAATAAATAATGAAAAATAGAGCCCCAACCCCACCTGCAGTCTGGCAAGCAGCACATGAGCTTCAGTAAGAGCAAAACAAAAAAAATGCTGCTAAAGCATATTTGCACACTGATCAGTAAAAACATCCCAAACGACAGGCCTAAAAACTAAACCCTTTCACTTCATCATCCTCTCAGCAAATATTTCCATAGTAGTCCCACTTTAGATTGAAAACTTCTTGGCTTTCAAAAGGAACAAACAAAGCAGACATCAGAAGTTAATGATCAATCTGTTTCACCCCCGCCCAGCCTTTAAGCTAACAGCTGCCGTGTGCCGCCTTATCGCTGCTGCAGGGATCAATATGGTTTCCTGAAAAAAATGCAGATAAGTACGCCTCCGTGAATTCAAAACACAGAGAAATGAACAGCCTTCACAGCTGGAGATGAATCAGTGACGCTAAAAAGGGGCAAGTTCATGATCAGGACTGAATACTAGACTGTAGAAATGCATGTGACGGGGCAGCATGTCGTCATCCAGAACAGGTGGAGGGTGTGGCACACAACATGACTCAACCTGCACAACTTTATTTAAATGCAAAGAGAAAATGACATGAGTGTCCATGCTCACCTCTAGGCTCTTGGTGTAGGAGTCTGAGGTGGTGGCACGGACCTTCTCCACCATGGCCGCCACCAGAAAGTTGGTCTGAAACTGTTTGGAATGGAACTCCTTGCGGCACTGCGGGCAGCTGACGGGTCCCAGAGTTCCCCTCCAGTACCTGGAGATGCAGGGTTTGCAGAAATGGTGCATGCAGGGGAGCATGACAGGGTCCCGGAACAGATCACAGCAGATGGCACACGTCAGGTCCTCCCTCAAGCTGCCTTTGGAGGAGGAGGCTGGAGCAGCGGCAGCCATGATGGAATGGATCTCCAAGATCAGTCCAGACTGAGGAAGTGAAAGTAGAAACACCTTCCCTCAGTCTTTTTCTGAGAAACAAAACTCTTTCTTTATGCCAACAAATATGTTTCTAATTTCCTCTTCTAACACGAGAGAAATGTTCGACTAAATGTTGCGCTTGATGTGTCCTAAAAGCCTTTAGATTAGGGCTGCAGGTTTCAGTAAAAACACTGACAATCAGGCGAGTGTCACGCGGGGTTCCGCGAGCAGCTAGCTAAGCTTGTACTTAGGTGTTGTGGAACTCGAAGTTGAGTGTTTTGCCCCCGCGTCCGTGCTCAAACCACATTCAACCCGCTTTAACAAGATCTAACCCGAAGCTAGAAACTTCTCATCAACGTGAAAAAACTTACGTAGTCAAGAAACGCTTCAAAGCCCGTCGCTTGTTTGTCTGATCCGCTCCTGCGCAGCCTGGTCCGACGCTTTCAAGTCTGCGCGTGCGCACACCGGAAACCCCCCCTCCAGCTGAGGGCTGGTGTTTTGGTGTCAAAGTCTGCTGACATGAAAAAAACAAAAAGCTGCTGCTTAAGCTTTAGTTCCACCTCAACAAAACTTCCTGGTTCCACGTTCCTTTTTAAGGACTTTGTTTTGACACAATTAAGAAAAAAGTCACGAGGAAAGTCCAAACATCAAAGACAGAAATCTTTTTTATTATTCCTGTTACTGTGTGCTATCTAACAGTTTTACAAGTGTATATTAAATGATACATTAAAAATGATTCTTTGAGGCGCAGTCATGTTTACTTTTATTCACATTAATAAGATTGTATTTTCATTTTGATGATGGAAGGTCCCTTTATCGTTTTGGGAAACAGAGATAGTACACCTATAGTTTTTTTTTATTTGTATTTTTATTAAATAAAGCAGCATGACATTGTCAAATTTAAGCAATAACCAGTTAAAATTACACAGTTAAATCTCCAAAAGTAAAAAAGAGGGATTCTTTTTTTTACAATACATCTAAAAATACGACAAATTTATGCCATTATTTAATTTAGTGAGATTTTACATTTAATTTTACTTTTTAGCAGTTATTTTTAAACTAACTCTCCAAACTTGGCTACAGTAGATGAGGACATTGATCAACACTAAAAAGTAGCGGATTGTCTGTCATTACAGGAAAAGAAAACACATACAGAAAAAAGAAAACCCATCATACACCTCATTGCAACTATTAAGATATAATTTGATGATTTACTGAGGATAAAAATGTGCAAGTTTAAACAGATGACAACCTGTAAATACAACTAAAAAGAAAAACATATTTCGCACTACAAAAGCTATTGAAAATTTACTTTTTTTCTTTACAAACTCAAAATTGTGGCCCTTCTGCCACTTTTTGAAAGCATTATTACCTGATATTAAGTTCCACACTGTGCGTTTTATAAATAATGAACACAAGTCAACATTTCAAACCCAATAAGAATGTGTAATGTTAAAAAAAATCACTTAATATTATGCATCATGCATGATGTCACACCTTTACTCTACCCAGCTGTTGACTCTTGCACTTTTTCCATGAAATTCAAAGAGGAAGATGAATTCAGATGAAGTTGTAAGAGTACCTGTGGTTAATTTAGGTCATGCATGCAGTTTTATTCAACAAACGTGGAGAAAAGGAAGGGTGAGAAACAGTTTGGCTCCTGCATGCGGCAGGTCTGACCGTATTTTACAATAAAAGATATCTTTCCTCTGAGGCGTAATTGAAACCTCCCACACGGCTGATTACCTCTCCCATCCAATATGCAAACTTCACAGACAGTCCATCCTTTTTAATCAGGAGCTTCAATCACAGAAGACTGAAAGGCTTGCATTTGCATTACATAGTGTCCAACTATTGAGTGAGAAACTGGAAAAGCAAAAGGGGAAACGGACAAATTGGATTTTTGTTTATCTGTCCGTCTTTCCCTCCCACATTTAGTAACTCATAAAACCAGCAAACAGTAAATAATAAGGTCAGGAGTCCTGCTGTTTCATCAGATGGAGGGAATGGATCTCAAAACAGAGATGGAGGCTAATCATACACTTTTGTCTATCTCAAGAACCAGGCTCAATTTCCCGTGTTTTGCACGAGTTCTTCAGACCTCATCTGACTTTCAAATTGGGTTAGTTTATAGAAATGAAATTTAAGATAAACACAAGAAAAAAATGACACATTTGGTTGTCTATTTATTCTAACATATGATTGAACTGAGTGGAAATTATCCAACATTAAAAGAAAGAAAAGGAAATAAATCGGGTATTAAAAAGCTAATTTCAATGGTTCAACCCTTTTGTGGCTTCAAAATCAGCAGAGAAATATTTGCTCATTATTTTATATTTGTAATGGGAGCAATAAAGGAAGTCTCTGATAGACAAGGAGACTTACTAATGATTGTGTGATTGGAGAAAGAGCTCATTGATGTGTCCACAGTGTTTATAATGTTGCTCTTTTTGCAGATGCCAGTTGATAGAAAGAAGTCAGTTTGATGCAGTCTGGAGGGTTTGCTGTTTGTGGCTGAGCAGATCAGTGGAGTTCAGCCGCTGTTGCTGTGAAGGGGAACAGTCAGAACCTGTGTCAGTGAAGCGCAACAGAAAAGCAGAATATTTCATCCAAATATGAAAATGGAAAAAGTTTGTTTCGGAGAAGTTTGGTCAGAGTCCAGAGGTTGAAGGAATAAATAAAAACACTGAAGAGACGAGGAATACAAATGTTTTAGGCTGACAAACTTTCTTTCTTTGTTTTTTGTCATTGCATTCAATATTCTTTGCTTATCTTTTCCTCTTCCATAATTGATGATGCAGCAGTTAGCATGTGCAGAGTGGTGAGGGTTTGTCCAGTGCTGATGACTGCACTGGTCATGATGTCAGGAGTATTATCGGTGACACTCGTGGAGCTTCTAATTTACTCTGACTAAAAACCTTTTCACACAAAGTTGAAATAAGTTCTGCTTTGATGCAAAGTTTGCATCATTTTTTCAAGTCAGTGAAGAGTCAAGACTCAATGCAACCATTAAACCACTAATTTCTATAAAAATCGATTAAAAAAATAAAATGTTGATCTAAATGTTGGCCAGAGATTAACAGTTGAGTATAATTCCTGGTGAGTAATCGTTTTGTCATCCTATCCCAAACCCCAATAAAAACCCTGATTTTAAAAATGAATTGTGTTTTCTAAACAAAGCAGAAAATTGCTAACTGCTATATTATGAAATTTCACATTTCTGCATGAAATAGTTAACCTTTAACCTCTTCATGCCATTAAATCTCGAGTTCCATTTAATTTTTAGCACCACCTTAATGGGGAAAAAACATGTTGAAAAAATTTTTCTTTACACATACCAGTAATTGGAAATTAATTCAGGTTAACCTGAAAAAAAAAGAAAACTTTCTTGAGTGTTGTACTCCTCCTCTCAAAATTATAGAATGTTGATTGAGGTGATTGGCAAAAATGATAAGACACAGATGGAAACATTCACATTGTGCTGTTGACATCAGATTGGTTCAGCACAGCTCGAGAAACATAGAAAGTACCACAACTGCAAAGGTTGATTTTTTTTCTGCTTTACAGCCAAAGTCACTTTTAGTTTTTGTGAAAACAAGAAACGTTTCTGATGGGAGGTAAGTTCCGCCTCAGATGAACCTTATTTTTATTCATGACACATTTAATAAAGTCTAATGCATCTGTGTGTGCCTGGTTTCTTGTCAAATGTTTCCAAGTTTGCTTTACATATATAGAAATTGTGATTTTAAAATGAGTTTTTAGTTAAAGCTGTGTCAGAAATGGCATTAAATTCATTTAAAATATGGATTATTTATGGAATTATGGAAGAAGGGTTTGGGTGTGGCTTTCTGTTTAAAGCAGCCTGACTGATGCTCAGCAGAGAGAAATGAGGAGAAAGTGATCAGAAGAACCAGGATCAAACCCATTTGCTCTACAGACATGATTGCTGCAAAGTTTTTAAAACATGAAAAACAGGGAGAGTAACGGATAGCATTTGGAACAGGGTGGAGGAACTAGATAGAAAAACCAATAAGTGAGGTTAGTCAAATTGTAATGACATTTTTATTTCCTTAGACATTAGGCAGATTAAAACAGTGGATGCCGCTCTTGAATGTGAGATTTGCGGCGTGCATTGTTTGCGTGGATCTTCGGTGACGGCCCCTGCGTGGCACAGATGAGGACGCACACTCGGAGTCCGGCGGATCCGACTCAGTAACGCTCAGCCGAGCCACAAGATGCGCACCTCAGGCTGGGAGGAGCTTCGGGATTTTCCTCACTTGTTTCTTGCCATTCTCAAGTGAAGAGTCGTATTTCAATCGAGAAATATTATAGAAGGTGAGTGCATTATTAAAGCACTTGGGTAAACTTTGACTGGATGATGAGATGGTAGTTTTGTGCCAAAAGTGTCTGGCGCGTAATAGTCTCTTAACGCGCGTGTTATTATGCAACGGCGTCATCTGGAGTAATTGGAAGTATCATGTGCGTAATTTGGAGTTGAACAAATCTTTTCAAGATTGTTAGTGTCCAGGTAATTTGGGGGAATGTACCGTGTCTGCAACGCAGTGCACGTGTCTCATCGATGAAAATGAACGGTAATAATATATATTTAGAGCTCATTTGAAAATCTCTACAAGGGTGTCAATCAATGAGTTTATCATCAAATGCGCACAAATTTACGCACGAACGAAAGCTTGATTGACAATAGAATCGGTCATCATTCATTTTCATTCCGGCAGGTGCGCCTGCAGGTGACAGAATTCTAATCCAGAAAAAAATACATTTGACAAACTGCTGCTCCCTGTAAAGCAAAAATGTCGCCACAAATATATGCTTCATGGTTTCTTGGTTTCACCGCAAACACCTCCGTGTCGACGACCAAGTCCATGAAAACCGCCTATGGCGCTTATTTTAATTCTAAGAACGATTTTACGCATTCCACACAAATACGCACACTTGAATAAACCTCCTATCAGGTGCAAAAGAGCACCATCTGGTTTCTGTTTTTTTGTTTTTTATATATGGGTGGCACAGTAACATTTCACTCAGTGTTCCAGATTTTAAAGTTGCATGTAGCACAGAAAGAAGCTCAGTCAACTGTGGTCCATCTAGTGTTTTGTCAGCTTGATCCCCTGAGCAGCAACGTTTGTCTCTCACCTAAGAGATGACCTCTCACCAAACCAAGCCCTGGCTTGCAGCAGCTATGAAACTGAACGTAGAAAGATTTTTTATACAGAACACTCCAATTAAAATATACAGACAAATAATTCCTCATTAATAGAATATCACTGGTTCCAAAACACCTCTCCCAAATTGTAATTTATCTTCTTAAAGAAACATAATTAGACTGTCAGCGTGTTTTTAAAATAACATGCACTCTAGCAGCAGCTTGCTGCTTTACCCTTAATTAACAGACATTACATGATCTCTATGTGCGTTTTTTTTTTATTCTGCTCAAACGCTTAAAGTTGCGACTCGGAGGCTGAGAGTAAATACCAGTCTGTGGCATCTAATGATCGAGCTCTGATTTTTGTGCTCTCCTTATCACTGCTCCCAGCATCCTGCTCCTTAATAATAGTGCAGGTGTTCCTTAGAGAATTGCAGACATCCAGATTACCTGCTGTGTAAAGAAAAAACTCAAGATAACTATGGCTTGATTTCTTTTCTTTTCTTGTTTTTGGCAGGTTTTGAGCACACCTGCACACAAAGATCTAATTTGCTATTATTTATGTAACACAGACACCAGTATTTGATTTTCTCAGCTTTTAAGAACAACCACCTCTTCTTATGCAATCAAGGACTATTTTTTCGTGCAATTAGAGCCGCATGCTTTCGAGAGCTCTCTTATTCTTATCGTGCACTTTGTCGTTGCTCTCAAGTTGAGATTAACATTTGGAGCTGAAGCTGAGTACTCTTTCCTCACTAGATAATTATGGTTTGTTTCATTTGGTTCATATTTTATAGGAAACGACTGATGTGCTTAAATTTATCGTGTGAAAATCTGTTTTTGATGCTGATTTGTCTCTATTTAGGCAGGATTGTCCACAATGTGACAGACAAATGTTTAGAAGGACTTAAAGCAGTTCCACACAGGCCAAAGCTGCATAAACACCAGGCTTTCTTGAATGCGTGTTTAGCCCATCGTGTTCACACTGGACAAGCAGTGAGGGTCTTCTTCTTCTTTTTTACTTCTTCTAATCATGTCTGTCACCTAAAGTTGGAAGAGGTTTGATGTGAAATATCAAAGCAGTGCAAATCTCGCAAATCTTGCTCCAGATTTTTCTTTTACAGCTTCATTCCGATATTTGAAAGACTTGGTGTCATATAATTCCATTTGAGCACAAACCGCAATTATAAATGTGTCCTTCATGATCAATTTTCCAACTGTGTGCGCTTCTGTGAATTAAAAAGGACGCCATCCATACGTCACCACCAAATCTGACTCCCTGTTGGTCAAAGTTTGACCTGGTTTAACTTGCAACTTATTTTCAATGATCACGTGATTTGTACCTAAAGTCCAAAAGTGGTAGTAAAAACTTTCGTAGCTAAGCGTGAACGTGAGAGTCTTCAACGTAGAAGGCTGAAATGGGCTTTTACTCGTGTTGCAGAGGACGGTGTGACTATAGCTTCAGAGCCAAATCAAACTTGCAGTTTAATACTTTAGTGGAGAACAGCAAAGTGTACTCCTTACCCTAATACTTCTCGACTGGTCTCAATACTCCAGACAAGCTGGTTATTTGGTGGAAATGTTGAGGGAAAAAGAAGTTATCTAAAATGATTGTACCATTTTACCCTACTGTGTTTTAGTGCATGAAGTCAAAGTTTGTTTGTCTTGTCTGAAAAATCGTCTTTCTTCCCTCTGCTCACCAGTAAAATGAGTCCACCAGACACGTCCAACAGCTCCGGAGAGGGGGAGGCAGGTGAAGGCAATTTTCAGCTGAATGACAGCATGGGTTTACACCAACCTGGTTTCCACACTGACATCACTAAACATCTGGGAGTTCAGATCACCCTGATCACGGCGTACTCCCTGATCATCCTCCTGGGACTTCTGGGTAACTCGCTTGTTATTTACATGATCATTCGCTACAGGAACATGCGCACCGTCACCAACTTCTTCATAGCCAATCTTGCCCTGGCAGACCTTCTGGTGAACACTCTCTGCCTGCCCTTCACTCTGGTGTACACTCTGTTGGATGAGTGGAAGTTCGGGGCGGTCCTGTGCCACATGGTGCCCTTTGCTCAGGCCCTGAGCGTGCACGTGTCCATTCTGACCCTCACCGTCATCGCTCTGGAGCGCTACCGCTGCATCGTCTTCCACCTGGGCCGCCGTCTAACCTGGCACTCCAGCCTCCTCATCATGGCCTTTACTTGGACCGTGTCTGCCGTTCTGGCTGCACCGCTGGCCATTTTTAGAGAGTACCGCCACGAAGAGATCCCCTCCATCAATCTGCGCATCGCTGTCTGTTCTGAGAAGTGGCCCCACGGGACCAGCAGGGATGGCGTCATCTACAGCCTCTTCATGCTCCTTCTGCAATACATCATACCTTTAGCTGTCATCAGTTATGCCTACATATGCATCTGGGTCAAACTGAAGAACCACATCAGTCCATCCAGCCGGAATGACAACATCAACCGGCGCAAAAAGACCACAAAGATGTTGGCGCTGGTTGTGGTGGTCTTTGCCTTCTGCTGGCTGCCTTTTCACGTGTTCCAGCTGGCCAGTGATCTGGACCTGGTGCTCCGGTTTGAGGAGTATAAATTCATATACACCGTGTTCCACGTTGTGGCCATGTGCTCAACTTTTGCCAACCCGCTCCTGTATGGGTGGATGAATAAAAACTACAGGAACGGGTTCCTCATGGTGTTCCGTTGCGAGGACAAACCGGAATCCTTCCACCCAGAGGGCTCGTTTAGGACGCGCTCCGTTAGAGGACCGGCTTTAAACAGTCGTAACGGAGTACCCCCTCCCACTGCCGTATGAGAGGCCCAGAGCACAAATACAGCAGACATACCTCCGTCACGAAGAGAAAACCATTCAATCACAGCCTTTTGACTAGACCTGTGGGATCCAGAGGGGATCAGAGGGACCCGAGCTTTGCATGCAGAATCCTTCGTTCCTTGTTAAATACATGTATTAAATGAAGCATATGTGTTTAAGATGTAAATGATTTTGAACCCAGGAACAATGTTCTCATGTACAAGCAACATTTTTCTTTTGGTGAGTAATGTCCAGCTCAACTCTTAGCACAACGGAGGTTGAATTTTTCACACTATAGCTGCTGGCTGTTCAATGTATTTGGATCATTCTCACTTAATTAATCCAAGTACTTCGTTTTGGATTGGTGACAATGTTCCAGCAGTGCTACATGCGATCCTCTTCCAAGAAATCCAGTTGGGGAGCCTCTCTAATTTTCTGTCCGAACAGGAAGCTAATTGTCTTCACCTGGCAACCAGCTGTTCCTGATTAGATGGACCTGAGGGACTCTGCTTTTCAGACTGTGGAACTGTAAAACCGGTGACCTGTGTGCAATGAGAGCAACGCACCGTTGATATCTTCATTAAGGAGGCTGATTTGAGGAGATGTAGAAGGAATGTGTGATTCTACATTCATTACTTTGCTGCTAAAGTGCTCTTTGTTGGTGGTCTTCGAGGAACAGGAGACATTAATCAAATGCAAGGCCCCTGGACGCACATTTTCAGCCTGGGCTGAACCAAGATGCCCTATGCCTGATTTGTTTATCAAGAAAAAAATATGGCTCATGCACCTATATCTGATAAAGTGAGCCCTGTGTATGTGTAGCAGTAAATGAAAAGAAAAAAACCTGAGTGTAAAGTACAACAGAAAATAACCTATTTAGCAGAATGGAGCTCTACGGAGCCCCTTAAAGGACATTGAAGAAGAAAAACAAATGAAGTTACAAGGAAAAAAAAAAATCTTAGTAAACAAAACAGCAAACTTTTTTTTTTTTTTTCACTTTAGATTTTTTTTCTTCAATGTGTCTTTTGGGGCTCTGCAGAGCTGTGACTACATGTCTAAATCTCTTTTAGTCCAGTGCATGTGTCCTGCATTTGCAGGGAAAAAAACCCCTGAAATCTTTGCATTTGACTACTAGAAAAACCCAGATAACTTTGATAAACAGTGGTGTACTTTTCACAATATATTCTAAAAACACACGGGGGGAACAGTAGTAAATTAATCCAATAAAATGTTGTTAATGAGTGTGGCTTCTACAATGTCTTATATATGACATATATATTACTCACTTCTACAGTTGTTCTCACCCACATCTTCTGCTGTAAGCTGCTTGTATGTGCTGCTTTAAAATTATTCTGGAAGATCTGTCAACACACGCACACGCGCGCACACGAGCATAAAGTATATCTGCAAAAAAAATGCTTTTTCCATAGTTCTCTGCTGCCACCTAGTGTCCAAGATGACCATTGCGTCTTCACAGCCAACCGGAAGTGTCGTCACTGCTTCGTGAATGTTTGACCTTCCTCTACCTCTGGCTGCTTTACGGTTGACATGGCGAGAGGGAGTTTGGACAGTGCAGTTTGTCCCGACATTTGAAATGCTGCTTCTAACTCTTTAACCAGTGACACGGTGCAGGTAAGCTTGACTCGCCTTCGATGTATTCTTATTTATGGCTTCACATAGTGTAGTTTAGTTAAAGACATTTGGAGGGTCCATTCATTCATAAAAATCACATGCTAGGCTAACTCATGTTAGCTTCAAAGTACGTGACGTGCGTGATGTTCGCTTTTTTTTTGTTATTCCATCTTTGTTTTTGTTTTTTTACATTAAGTTCCCAGTCCGATAAACGTGTATACATTTAGGTATATTTAAAAAATAAAAAGCAGTTTCGGGGCCCGTTTACTTTTTTATTTAACCCACACCTGCCTGGTCACGGATGTTAGCTAAAGACTAGTATTGCGACACACCGCGGCGCTACCAGCTGCTGCTGGTTTCTATTTTTTTTTGGTCATTTACTTTTTTGTGTAATATTGTATCCTATATATTTCGCATACCCTAAGAGGCGCCGATTTTTACCTAAAAAATTCAACACTCGCCTTTGAAAAAAAAAAAAGTGTGCTTTATCTATTCCATTCTTATCCACACCGTTCTGTTCTCTATCTGTTCAGGATCATGTTGTCGGAGTAAACTAAGGGAACAATGGTGAAGTATTTTTACTGCTCGGGTTTGCTAAAGAGCACTTGGGACCAAGTCTGCACTGCTTTCTGGCAAAGGTATCCCAACCCTTACAGGTGAGCATCCAATGGATATACTTTTCTGATATAACTAAACAAAATGAATTATCATCTTGGATCCACTTCCTGAACCAATGCTGTATTTTATTTGGGCTGGGGAGACCCAGACTTGGGCCCCCTTGTGACTTCATGGTAGGGCAGTAGAGTGAAGGGTCTTGCCCCAAGGACCCACAGCCATCCCACCGCTAAAAGGAAAATCCTCAATGCACGAATTATTTACTTTAGATGTCATGCTTTAGAAGTGATTAATACAAGTTAATGAGTATCTAAAAGCTGAACTTTAGGAGTGACTATAAGAAAAACTGTCAATAAATCGAGCTAAAAGCATTATTTATTATAAAACAGAAAACAAAAAATCTACAAATACTACACTGTGTCTCTCTGGTGTAAGATTTCTGTTTTGTTTACCTAATATTTATTTTACCTTAAATCACATTTCTACATTATACTTAAGCACTTTGATATTATTTACTTTTTGTGTTGACATTTTAATCGTTGTGGTAAAACTGAAACTATCTTTACAACGATTACATCGTCAATTTATTGTTTTTCCTTTTGGATTCATACAACACTTCAGTGTTAAATTAATTAATCTTTTTGTTTTTCACGCTTTACTAAATACCGGTATTCCTGTCTTCACTTGATTTTGGTCAATTTTGGTTTGAACTGTGGTAAAATAAAATCTAAGAATTTAACTGAAGCTGGCCTTAAAATGGATTTCAAGAAGTCACTTTTTTCCACTGTTTAGGTTATTTTCCTGGTGTAACTGCCTCCGATAACGATGAAGCTCTCACCTATCAGCAGTGAGATGATACGTTTGTAGATGGAAGCGGTTGATACAGAAGACTAAAGTGCAGTCGTTCTTAAACGTTTTATGAAACTTAAAAAAGGAAAATGGCCAAATCATTGTTTGAAAACCATAAATTGCCATCTCCAACCTTTTTCTTCTTCCTGCAGTCATCATGTCTTGACAGAGGACATCATTTTCAGAGAGGTGACCCCAAACAACTGCCTCATTTCCAGACGACTGTTGACCAAAACCAGCCGCTCTCCTCGCTGGATGGAACGCTACCTTCCAAAGCACATGGCCAGCTCGGCGTACATCATTGAGGACTCCATTGTGGACCCACAGAAAAGGACCATGACCACGCTAACGTGGAACATCAGCCACGCCCGGCTCATGGTACAGACATATTTTCTGCCACGTTCATCGAAATGTTTGCGTTGTCATTTTGTGTTCATTTGTTGCCTTGTGTCAGTCTGTAGAAGAGCGCTGCCACTACGAAGTCGACCCTGAGAATGGCAGCTGGACGGAGATTAAAAGGGAAGCCTGGATCTCGTCCAACGTCTTTGGGCTTTCTAGAGCCATTCAGGTCAGTGGAGTGGAGCACCGTTTGGGATGTTGGTCTCAGCCATTTCTCCTCAGTAAAAGTCTCCTCTGTCTTGGCTCACTTTGTTGACATTCCAGGAATTTGGGCTGGCAAGATTTAAGACGAGCGTCACAAAGACCATGAAGGGCTTTGAGTATGTGCTGGCCAAAATGCAAGGTAATGATGGAACGGTTGCTCGTTCTACTCTGTTTACATTTAATCTCATCTGTGGGACAATTCCGTTCAGATAATCTGAAAACTTAATGCAGATTGGGGAACAAATCTGTAACAAATCGATCCTTCAAAGTACATTTTTTGGCAGGAATAAAATGCTAGAAAAGTATGAGTAAAACAAAAGGCACAACTGAGAAAAGCAAAGGATAAAACAGACTTCTTATCAAGAGCTCACAAATCCAGAGTGACATTTAAAGTCTCTCCTTAGATAATCGGGCTGCAGGTTTTGCCGTCTAAAGATTTCAATTGAACCCTTTTCATTCATCTTCTACGCCATTTGTTCCCTTTTGGGGTCATGTGGTTGCTGGAGCCTATCCCAGCCACTCGTGGGCAAAGGTCGGGGGGACATCCTGGACAGGTCGCCAGTCTGTCGCAGGGCCACACACCCATACACACACACACATTCACACCTAGAGGCAATTTAGAGTAACTAATTAAACTATGAAGCATGTTTTTGGATGGTGAACCCTTTGATAACAGCATTAAAACTGCACTGAAACTCCACAAAGTCTGTTTGTTTGTTTTTCTTTTATCGTTTTCTTTCAAACAAATTTTTTTTTAATATTTGAAATATTAATTTAGTTTTGAACTAGAATGATCCTTCTTCCCACATCAAATGCATCGTCTGTTTGACATCATCTGCATTTCCACCTGCCTGTAAAAAAGTCCTTAAACGGTTTATTACCTTTGGATTGTTGCTGGGAAACTGATAACAGCTGATACACATGAAACCTTTGAGATAGGCTGAACTTTGTCACACCGGTTATAAATCTATGTTTGGCCGTACAGCCAGTCTACTTCCCATCATTCAAAGGCGATTGATACAAACATAAGAACAGACTGTGATGTGTAACTCCTTTGCCAAAATATGCCAGAATTAATACTTAAAAGGCCATTTATTCCATCTCCATCCAGATAATACGTTCTTGGTGTTTAAAGTTACATGTTTATGTTTTTATCTGGATCAGGACACTCAAAATTGGTCTTATTTTTGTGGACTGTTAGCTTTTGAGGTCAGATTGACTACAGCAGTGGCTCCCAAACTGGGGGGGGGGGGCGTGGAGTTTAGAAACAAAGGACTTGTATGTTTGTGTCAGTGTGGGGGGGCTCGAAAATATTCTAATCTTCAGAAAAGGGGGGCCCTGCAGAAAAAGTTTGGGAACCGCTGGACTACAGGAGTGGAAACGTTTGGTTTTTTATTTTTAACAGGTAGATTACTGATCCAGATTAAACTCAGATTAGAGAAAACCTTTTGAAGAAATGTTCACCTGCTGTAACCATTGAAAGATTACTATTAATTCTGAAGCACAAGACCTGACCAATCATCTATTTTCTTTTTTTATATTGACTAAAAAAATAAAACAACTTGCATCAAAAATGATTTTTTAAATTCTTTTTTTCTTCAGGGGAAACTCCGTCGAGATCATTAGCGGAAACGGCGACAGAGCGTGCGAGGGAAACGGCGCTGGCAGCTAAAGAGAAAGCCAAGGACTTGGCTTCACATGCACAGAAGAAGCAATTCGTTTGATGAGCTCGACTGACACTGGGACGTATTTGCCTCTACTCATTCAGAAAAGCACTGCTTGGGCAGCACAGGGTTATAGACTCATCCAACCAAAACGGTGGGTGGACCACGAAACGCCTCCTCACCTCCGATGCCTCATCCTCTTAGCGCTTCCCATAGACGGAGACGGTGGAAATGAGTGCAGAAGGCCCTGGATGCCATGCAGAAATGTCCACTGAAAGTGTTCCTTAAACCTCTGCTCAGCCTCAATTCCTGCCAGGGATTTACATTTCATCTTGTTCCTGTTTGTCCTTTTAAGTCTGTTTCAGAAAAGTCACTTGCAGGTATCTGATCAAACCTCAATCAATTAAAACTGAAACTTGTTGATATATAAATATAAAAAAAGAAAAAAAGTCCTTAATGTCATAGTCTGGTAAAAGGTCTACAGCTGGAATAGGAGCTGTGGAAACTGCTAAACTGTAATCCTGTTCCATAACAGAAATGTAAGTTTGTCAATAAAAATCCATTTACTACATCATTTTGACATTAATTTCCTAATTTAAATTTCTAAGAGTTCAGTCTGGGATTAGATATTTTTGGTTGAACTGAAAATGATTCGAAATAACTCCAAAGAAAAAGGACCATAAACACATCTTTTAAATATATAAAATATTTATTTGTTTAAAAAATGCTTACATCAGTAAAAAAAAAAATGCTACATAGTTTTACTGGGCGGAAACGAGAAATAAAAAAAGTAATAAGGCAGCTTGCATATAAAAAGTGAAAGAGGTTGGGAGAGCACCTGGGGTCATTAAATACATCATGATCGCCTGTAATAAAGCTTCTATTGCATAATAATTACAAGTAGATATGGCCTGCCGTACAGAAAACATTGGTTGTATGCATCATTCACATGCTAAAAATACAAACCTCTCTAAGGTAACTTAATGCTTAAACTAACTGGAAGATCGGATTCTTCATAGTAACTAAAGACTGACTTGTGCACAAATATGTCAAATAGCTTTTTGGCAGTGGTACTTAATCACCAAATATTGATGTGCAAAATGTGACCAGTCAAGTTTGCAGTTTTCCTTTGGAAATCTTGAAACAAGTGCAATAGATGGACATTATGTGCAACAGAAAAAAAAGGAAGAAAAACAAACATCTGATGACTGCCAAAACACAGCACAGAAAAAATGTGGAAGTGCACGCTAAACCTGAAACCAAAACAGTGCTAAGAAAAAAGCTCAACGAATACAAAACCAAATCTGACTTAAGGCAGGATGAATTTACTGTAGACGTAAGGATTGTTCAGGTTTGATTATAGGAAGCCCTTTTGAAGAAGACTGAATGCTTAAATGCTGGAAGATTAAAAAAAAACAAAAACAAAACAACCATATGGCTTATGAGCACAAAGGAAGTATGCAAGATGTGATGTACATCTTAGCTTTATCGGCTTTGACGAGTCCTGCTTCAAAAAGTGCGGAGCAGCAAAATATTTCTGCACGGTCCTTCACCTTCTGAATGTTTTTTTTTCCTGGTTTTGTCCGTTTGGTGGATGGAAAGGAGGACAAAAGAAAACCTAAGTTCCTCACTGTCATAGCCAGGCTTTGTCCATGCTGGAGTAACAGTGGTCTGCACCCGTGTGGGTAATGCTCAGTTCATCAGAGTCGCATTCAAACACGATGCTTTCCACGTCGACCTCTACGTCCTCTGTGAAGAAGCAAACTTACATGGATTAGACACCACACCAAGTTTGATGTGGACGTGGATGGGGTTTGTCGTCCTCCTACCTCTGTCCGAGTCCGACCTCTCAGAGGACATGGTGGAGCCGTGGCTGTTGTTCCTCATCCTCTCCGTGCCTCTCTCCAGCTGCTCCAGCCGAATCCGGAGCTCCCTCTGCTCCCAGAGGAGGCGGCCCTTCAGCTGCTCTGCACGCTCGTCCTGCTCCTGCAGCTTCTAAGAGAGCGAGCAACAAAAACGGAGCTTCAAGAAATGCTTTGAACCAAATCAAAGCTCTAAATGCTACAAGACGTGGAGGTGCACCTTGATGTGAAGCTGGGCTTGTCTCAGCAGGTTGAGAGTGGTGTTCCTCGACGAGTCGGACGACAAGGGGACTTGCTTTTTCAGCTGCTCCAAGCAGTGTCTCAGCTGAGCACGTCTGCATCCACACAAAGTATCCTCAGCAACCATGCAGGAAGTCACGTGTGCTTTTATTTGTTTTTCTTTTTTGAGTGAAAAATTCATACCTGTTCTTCTCCAGTTCGTTGTGAACAGACCTGTTACTGCAAAAATAAAAAATAAACATCAGTGTGTGCCGATAAATTCAGCTAAATTCATAAAAGAAGCAGCAACAACAACAAAAACGATTTTTTTTATGTTTAACACCATTTCAATGTAAGGCTGGCCACGCCCTCTCATCGGTTATATCTTATATAAATAGACAAACCTATTGCCACCGACTGCTATTTTCTTGCTCTTCTGCTTGCTCGTCTTGTCGGAGTGAGGAGAGCTGATAGGAAGGACCAAAGCATATCCATGTTCAGCCTCTGGAGGACAAAAACAGCCCGGTTAGACCTGAAACACAACAGAGAAAGCGCACTAACTTCTCATTTTTTCCAGCTTGTGACCGTTTTGATAGAAAACAGGTTTAAAAGTTGCCAAACAACATCCCTTCCATCCAAATCCCTCCGCATCCGTCACCAGCCGATTTCGGTTGTTTTGGCGCCATCGTTAACGACTCAGCCATCAAATCAGTGTTTTATAATTGCATTTAAAATATATACATCTTCCACTTAGTTCACAATTAAATATAGTAGCTTTTTTAACGCACCGTCCCCGGTCTAACTTTCAGTCGTCGTAACGTCCGCTCAGCACCGCCCGGACTCGATTTCAAACTGGCCCAGATTGGCGCCTTCCAGTACAATGATGCGATCGATATATAGGTCACTGAGTCAAACTGCAAAGAGCCCCCTACCCTGCAAGAACCCCCGACTAGTAATACTGTCAACAACACATCAGATAATTGCCAATTGTGTTCTACTGCAGATATATTACGCGGATATATTTATAATGGCTTTCTATGCCTCTTGTTTTTGTTACAAGCTCTGCTGACGCTTGACAAAAAAAAGGCTAACCTCGCTCTCTCCTCTCCAAAAACTCCGCAGCCCGAAGAAGAACTTGGATGTTGCAAATGTGTCCTTCCATGTTTTGCTTTAGATATATTTAAATAGGGTTGGCGATCGCAGATAAATAAACCAACTCTGCCACAAGCATCGACACAGACTGGAGGAGGGAGCGAGCTGTGTCTGTACTAAGTCTGCTATGCCCAGAGCTTCAATGCCTCTGCTGCCTTCACGAACATCTCGTAAGCTCGGAAATTTCCAAACTTTTTGACAAAATCCTTCCCTGTGTGACTTTTAAAAGAGTTGATTAAAATAATAAATTATAGAACAATTTTAAATATAAGAAGCCGTTTGAATTATTCGAAGAAATAAATGCTTGCATCTAAAGCATTGCATATTAATATGACATTTCTTCCAAAGTCATTTGTTTATACACAGATATCCTTAAAATAGTATTTGTTGCATCTAAAATCACAGATACAGTATATAAGACAGAAAGTGTTAGTAAAAACTATGGATCTGCATTTCTATTGTTACGGGGCAGTTTGCCTTGCCTAAACACTAATATATCCAAAAGTATTTGAACGTCACAGCAGACACGTCACAGTGAAGCCCTCTACTCCTCCCCTCCCCTAGAGACGTTCTCGAGACCCTTTTGTGTCATTTTTGCTCATAACATCTATTTTATCGTACTTTTCCCGCACATGAACATATATCACAGCATTATGTGTTATGCACGCCTATGCATTTTCATTACGTTTGATATTATTTTTCCTCAATTAATGTTTTAAGAGGTTTTGTATTGTAGCTTTAATAACTATTACAAATGAATTATTCTAATAGTTACGGTCTAACTTACTTGCTTACTGACTTTAAATAACCGTCCCCATTTAACATTTTTTACTTTACTATATAGTTTTGTTTATTTTATTAGAATTTGGTCTCCACCATTTAATATTATGGAGGAGGGGGGGGGCAACAACATAATAGGTTTTTGTTATAGGAACCTAAAAACTACCTAGCTTAATGCGAAGAAAGGGGCGGATAGTTGCCCTTTCTTAATATGGCGGCGACTGGCTTCACTGTCTGAATGCGACGTCAACGTTCTCTCCCATTGAGAAGAGAAGCATCCTTGCCAGTAGTATCTTTAACCTTTGAACTCCCGAGTGTGCCAGTCGTCCGCCATATTGACTGTTGTCTTGACTGGAGGAGACAGAGCGTTTAGAGGTCCGAGAAGAACCGAAAGTGTGCTCCTTAAAATAATCAGAACTGGTGCAAACTTGGCCAAAGCGTATTGTAACCACTACCGTCATGGCGAGGAAGAAAAGTAAGCAGCAGGGGGTCGCCCAGAAGGAGCTGGCGCCAGGGACGCAGAACGCAGCGAAGAGCTCAGTCTCTCCCGGCGATGCAGCTGGCGGTGGCGGTGGGGATGCTGGGCTGGATAGATTGGCCAACACCGGGGCGAATCAGGTAGCTAAATGCAAGCCAATGGTTTTCTTTACACGTAGATTAGAAGAGGCACCAGCCCACGTACTAGCACATTTTCCCCCCCTAATCCAAGTATCCTCCATTCAGCTTTTATTCTGTTTAATTACACGCTAAGGTGAAAACAAATGCTTGGGACTGAACGTTATATTCAGACTTGTACTTCTCGCCTTCGATCATGTAGAGCTTTACGAGGTGGGCTGTGCGACTGGAGAAATAAACCACAGCAAGCTAAATTAGCTTAATTTGCGTGATCAGAGCTGCACTCCATCTCTTATACTGGAACAGGTGACATTGTGCCCGGGACAGGTCGTTCCATTTCCAGCCTTTACAGCTCTTTATCCGCCCAGCTAACGTTAGCCTACAAGGCTAGCCAGTGTATCGCTGACTGTTAGCGTGCTGCAAACGTGCTTGCTGCACGAGCCCTCTTCCAGCATATGCTAGCCGAGCTGTTGTCTAGACACTTAAAAATAATAATACTGATAATGAGGTTTTAAAATGTCCCCATCGAAATTCCACACATGCTATAGTCTTCTCTTTTACTACAGAACCGTATTTACCGTTTAATACTATTTTGAGGCGATTAGATATAATCTGTCATATTTTAACACACCTGGAAGCTACAAACAAGCAGATGTATGCTCCTGTCCTCAGCAGCCACGCCGCCTCATGTGTGATCCATTCACTGTTTTGGTTTTTACAGTTTAAATTGTGATCTAAAGCCACAACTGACTGACTGCTGCCATCATTTCTGACTTTCTGTACTTTGTTTTGAACACAAAACGCTCCCATTTTGAATGAGATCTTGTAAAGCAGCTTTTCTTGTCCCCTTTTTGCATCGATCATTTTAGGCTGGACCACATCCAGAATTTACCTTGTTTGTCATTTATTCGTAGCATAATGCCAAAGACTCATTACTAGTTTCTTTCATTGACCCATTCAAAGATGGTCTGCTAGACCAAAATGTGCAGAACTTTGTGGAATTATTTCAGAGGAAAAACATGCATAAAGGAGTTTTCTCTTTGCTTCTTAAATATATTAATCTTTTGAGAATGCATTATTATTTATTTGTACTCATTTAGGGAAAAAATACACACAAACTGTGAATCGCAGCCTTTATTTTAGGTGTGTAATGATGCGTTTAAACAATGATTCAATTTCTGGTCGCTGATACGACTTTTGAGGGATCCGATTCACTGACCTAAAATCAATCCAGGACATCTTTAGCCAAAACTCAACCAGTGTGACTCAGAGATGAATACCTGGTACTGAACAGAGCAGGTGTTTCTTGCAAGATAATCAAATGTAAATGAAATCTGTTTACTAACAAACAAGTAAACAAGAATGTTCTGTTTGCTGTTTCTGACTACGTCCTGGTTTAGTCTAATCAATGATACTTCCCCCTGAAGTCCCCCAGCTTTACCATTAGGTGATTGTTTGTTTGTTTGTTAAATAAATGTCATATTGGGTCAATAGTAGCCCTGCACTTTAAATTGCATATTTATCATCATTGCAGCATTAGCCTGTACGATGCACACATCACAAAAGACGGCGTGAACTGTGACTAATTGGTTAACTTAAATGTTGAAGCGCACGCTAAAACAATGTCATGGCAGCTTGAAGTATTTAACAAATTAAATGGAGTCCTTCACTTGTTTGACCAATCGGTTGGACTCCTTTAATGTTAGACGGCCGCCGCCCAGGTAGACATGAGTCGTTTGGAGTTTAATTTAAGTTATGTGGACTTTAATTTAAACAAAACTGTTGCAGTGGAGTGGAAATGCTGCTTTATATTTTTTTTTTTGGTTTTGCGATTTGTCCTGTATCGCAAGTTATTTCGTCATCGCAGTATTGATCACACATTGCAACTTTTCTTTATATCCTGCAGCCTTAATCAATATTTACATTTCATGGCATGCCTGCAAGTTGTTCTTAGGTGTTGACTGAATTTTAAAAAGGTTTTTGCTTCACCGATGTCCACTTTGATTATTCAATAGATAGAAATGGCTGGTGACTTATAGAAAAGTATCAACTCTTGTTAATAACAGACATTTTTAAAGCAGTTTTTATACAGTTATGAGGTGCTGTGACAGTGTTTGCTACCTGCTTGGCATTGCTATTTGCAAGACAGAGCTTTTGACACTTTGTGGAGGGAATGGCCACATCCATCCAGTTGTTGTCATGGTAACTAGATGCAACTAGCAGTGGAATAAAAAACATTTATGGTTCTTTGGAAGATTATGACAAACTAAGCAGAAGTTCTTCATCTAATCTCACTGTCTTTGGAAAGTTTCTATGTCTTTGCACCACAAGCACCCAGTTGATGTCATTTCAGCTCGCCGTTGAAAAGCAAAGTTTTAAATCCCATGTCGCATGTCTAATTGCATTTTCTTCCACGCTTTCTGTCTTCACAAAGCCCATGCACACCTGCTGTCTCCTGTGCCATCGAGAGTTTAAAGACTGGGGCGCAGGCTCGGTCAACGGACTTCCCGGGGTCCATGGGACGAAGCTGGCCGACGCAGTGCCTGCGCTCTCCCAAGCGCTTTTGCGAGAGGTACCGGGACGCAAGCTGGCCGACGCAGTGCCCTCCCTGTCCCAGTCCCTGCTGGGAGAGGTGCCTCTTTGGATCTGTCAGAGCTGCTGTAAGAGTGTGGAGGAAGAGGAGAAGCGGAGCACGCAGGAGCAACAACAGGTAAAAAAAAAATAGCCACTTATTCAGCTCCAGTGCCTGCTGCATCCCTTACATATTTTGTTTGTCACACAAATGCAACACGTTATGTTAACCTATTGACTGACGATAAACATGTGAGTGTCACACCTGCATGGCGACTTTTCTGAATTATTTTTATGGACCACGTACCATCAGACTCAGCTTTTCTCTGAGGGTCAGCAGTGACTTTAACAGACAGATGCACTGCAGTGTTCTGACTTGTTTTCTGTAGTTTAAAAAAAGTCTCTTCTCATTACTGTGAAATAGAGAAAATATAAAAAGGATTGGAGTTGAAGCATTCATTCTCTTTATATCAGTGTTTCCTCCTCTAACTTTTTGCTTGTTTGTTTTTAGCTTGAAGTCGTGTTTAGAACCAAACTGAAGAGAGCTGAGAAAAAAACTACTGACCACACCAAAGCTCGTCAATATTAGACATCTGTTTCAGGGATCTATCAAATCTGGTAAATCTGCAAAAGTGGTAGCAGTTGGAAGAGTCTTTTGTACTAAAATCAACTAAAGTGATTTTTCTGGTCGTCAATCAATAGAGATTTTTTGAGTAGAGAATTGATTAAAAAAAAAAAAAACACACAGTTGGTAGATTAGGGAGCTGGCCAACTGGTGGGCTTCCCATTTGTTTGACCTAATTACGGCACAAATGTCAGACCTCTATGAAATGTATTGTCAGCATAATGTGTCTTCAGTGCATCATTTAATGCTCTTTCAGGACCACAAGAATTGCAGTTATTACAGTTACACTTTGGCTGCCTCCATTGCTTTTGCTGTTGTCTTAATGAAGCTGTAAAAATCTTCAAGAAATAATGAAGGAATGTCTTCACTTTAACCGGTCGATGATTAATATTAGTCAAGTCAGTAAATTGTTTAACTTATAGCTGTTGAGCTGAATTCAAATAGATTAGCATAATATCTCAGAATATTTCTCTCATGTGACTCAGGGAGTGCTTCTTCTTCCAAACTAGAACTCTGTAAACGTCTTATTGAGTATTTATTTTCATTGACTTTTCTTTTTCTACTTCCAGGTACCTTTGTCGCATTCTTCCTCTTGTAAATCCCAAAGTTGTGGGAACGGTTACCCAGAGCAGAGTTCTGTGGACTGGGACCCCAGCTCCTTCCTGTCAGCCCACAAACTGTCAGGTCTCTGGAACTCTGCCCACGCCAACGGAGGGGAGCACTGCAATCACAGCACTTCACACTCACCGCAAGGTCAGCCACCACGGCGTCAGAGAGAACGCTGGGGAAACCTTTCTGATTTCAACACAGAATCATGTCCAGGGTTGAATCGTGAAGGATTGTTCTTTAAATTGATTTAGCATCTTTAGTAATTCAGGACTTATTCATGACGAGTGTTTAGCAGGTTACCTTGTTACTGGCATCACTTCTTCTGATATGGATTAGAACGTCATGACTTTTACAATCCAAATGTCCATATTTTGCATCAATGCATCTACTTTTAGGTTGAACATTTTTGCTGTTATACTGCAAATGCAATGAACAAAAGCTCACAAAACGCCTAATCTATGGCTGATCAAACTGATGAGAGAGTAGGATCTCCTCAGGTTGTGTGTATCTTACAAACCGATCACATAACTGGTCAATTAGTTATCGTCCACTAACACTCTTTTAACATTACTTAGAGGAGATGAGGAGATAGATACACATTTCAGCGAGTGTGTTTGTTTTTAAAGAAGCTTAATATGGTGGTGTTTGTGGGTAGCAAAGTGAGTACAGGGTTAGAGACACCTGGAGTTGGCTCGCTCACAGCAACCAGATCTCATGGTGTCTGTGGATCAACCCTGATGGGACAGATTCAGTAGTTTTACCTCATTTACTTTTGTAGTTCACTAAATGTTTCACCGCAGCGGCTCACTATTAATTCAGTTTTTTTTTCCTGTTCTGCTGTTGCTTCATTTGTTCCAAAGGAATGATTGTGTTTTCATTTTTTTTTATTTTTTTTTGAACGAAACCCCTTATAGACTTTGAGGGAATTGAATTTTTGTTGCCTAAAAAGAGTCGTGACACATCAGTTTGTCTTGTTTTTCCTGTATGTTAGATGTGGTCAAACCCAAGGAAAATACAGTGAAAAGGTAAAAGTAATCAATTATAGCATAAAATGAAAAAAAAAATACGCTGGTTATGGTATATTTGCAGTTGTGCTTAAATGACCTATTTTTAAAAATAATGCATTTTGGTGGAGAAATTTGACAGTGTTTATTTTAGATAAATTAACTAGTGGTAGCTGATGTGAGATTTTTCTTACACATCATCCTATAGATATGACAATTTAATGTATATACTGCTTTCGTATAAAAACATTAGAAACAGCTTTGGGCAAAAAAAAAAATTGATAGGATGTTCTTCTGGCCACTTTGTAATTGCGAGTTTTCTGGAAGTACTGCTGCGACTTCATTTCAAGCCCCTTCCTTCTCACAGGTGTAACGGCAGCATCAGGCTGTCACGACAAAAGAGGCCTTCATGAAGCACCCGGAAAATCTGCAAAAACCTCAGCGCCCAAAGTTTGTCCCTACAGCCACCCGTCCTCCCAGAACTCCAGTGGACCTTCTGCTGGGAACTCCCTGTCTACCTCAGCAGACCTTTGTAAAACCCCTCCCAAGCACTTCAAGACCATGTGTCGTCGACCGACTCCACCAGGTATTGCGTTATGTTGCAGTTTGGATTTGTAAGACACTTTTTATGTATTTGTTGATAACATGCGTTCTGCTGCATCCTGTCCGGGGACACTAAATCCTCCTGACTACCAAAGAATAAAAAAATGCGTCCAGTCAATATATCAAAAACTACAATTCCCAGAGCCACATCCCTTTACATTTGATATTACTGAAAAGCCACAAATGTCCTCTGGAGATACTAAATGTGTTTAGTCAGTAGTGTGCAGTGGTTGGGAGACCTTTAGGTTTAGAAATTTGCATTGCTGCTAGTCAGGAGGATACTGTCAAAGCAAACCCTTTTTTTTTTTTTTTCATTTATCCCCACACTCTTCCTCTGACCTACAAAAACAATATTTGAATATATTTGATGACAGGATTAAAAATATTCTTTTATTTTTAGAATAATCTTGTTTGAAGTGTATATCAGGGGATATTTTAGTACCTGTAGTTGACGAGGAATCCAGGAGAGTCACATCTTTGAGCGAAAGCAGCCTAGAATGTCAACTTTGCTCAAACTGCAGTTTTTAGTCAAATGAAAACCTTAATATTTGAATGAAAAACAACATGCATTTTATGATCATACATTTAAAGGTCATTTGAAGAAGTTTGTTCTATTTTTTTTTTTTTTGTTTAAATAAAAATCTAGCTAGGGAATTGAGCTCATCCTGGAAACTATAGCTCACATGTAAACTTGTGTTTATAACATTAGTGCTTTAGCTGGAAGCCACTTCTGGTTCTGTTGCCTTACAGCCTGGTATTTAATGGATATCTGCTGTTGTTGCAGAAAAAAGACAGAAAACAAAAAACTGAACATTCACTAGTTTCTCCAGACAGTTTTTTTTCTTGCTCCCACTTCTGTTGTGTTAGCTTTATAGGTGCTTTGATCAGAACCAACCTGAGCTTTAAAATTTAAGACACACGGGCACTTTGGCAGCTGTAGGAATTCACCTCTTCTTTACTTTAAACTTCATAAATAATCCAGTTATATACCTTTATATGATATACCTAATATTCTGATAACTGTAGTCTGTTTATCATCTGACAAACCATCACCCGATCCCCCTTAATAAGGATGTTCTTCCCGTTTGTGTTTTCAGGTGAAGCCTTTCATCCCAATGACCACCACCAACACACGGACTTGTCTGCACCTCCCAACAGCCCCACCGGTCTTTCTTCCCAGCATTCCTCACTCCTGCCGCTAAAGTCAAACTCTGGACTGCATGGCCATGTAACCTCCTCGTGTGGTGGCGGCGGCGGCATGGCGGCCCACGCTCCCTTCTCCCCGCTCGTACCCAACCTCCACAGCCCCACCGCCAAGCTCAGCTCTCCAAGCCCCGACAGCCCGACATCTGTGCACAAGCCCAGCCCGTGCAAAAACTCCCACATTCCCTCGGTGAACACGCAACACAGCAAGCTGGGCACGTCTCTCGTGGGCTGTAACCACTCCTGTAATGGACACAGCCAGGGAACCGTGCCTCCCTCCAATGGTGGTCATCTGACACCTGGGGCCTGCAGGTTCGTTTGGATTTAAAGCTTCTTTCATGGAAAAGTTCCACTTTTTTAAAGCTCTTTGAGGAGAATGATGGCTTGTATTCCTTGTTCTTAGGGATCAAGTATGTAAGGGACACAAAGTGACGAATGGGACGCTGTGCCACCCTTCGTCTGAGCTGGATGAAGGCGAGGACGAGGACAGCAGCTCTGAGAGAAGCTCCTGCGCCTCCTCTTCCACCAATCAGAAGGATGGAAAGTACTGTGACTGCTGCTATTGCGAGTTTTTTGGACACAATGCGGTATGCTTTTCAGTTTGTTTTTTTTTTTAATTTGATGTAGTGATGGTAAAAAATGTCAGACATACATTGACTGTTTATTGTGAATGTAGCCTCCAGCTGCACCGACAAGTCGAAACTACGCTGAGATCCGAGAGAAGCTCCGCTCGCGTCTAACCCGCCGCAAAGAGGAGCTTCCGCAGCGTCAAGACTCGGACCTGACGGCAGCTGGCATCATTGACAACAGGGACGTGGATGAGCTGCTGGACTTCATTAACAGTTCTGAGCCCAAACCCGTCAACAGCGCCAAAGCTGCCAAAAGGGCTCGCCACAAGCAGAAAAAGAAGGTGAGGTGGCTCCACAAAACATACATCTGAATGTTTGCCATTCTTTGAATCCTTTTAGTGTTTCAATATAAAAAAATTTTGGGTGCAGATACAGATTGTACCCACAAAAATGTTAAGATTAGCCTCAAGAAAGAACAATATCGATGAATTTTGATTAATACCCTCACGGTAAAACCAGATTTTTCTCTAAGTCTTCTCCTTCATAAATATATTTGAGGAACTTTATGATAGAACAGGAAATACATAGACTCTAAATATTTGATAACCAGTTTATTTAAACACTGTTGTGTTCACAGACTAAAAGCCTTACTTGTACACTCATAGTTGCGGCACTTATGTTGCAGGAAAAAGCTCAGCAGTGCAGCACGGGTACTGCAGACAGTGAACCCCACTGCGGTCCGCCCGAGCTCGCCGATGAGCCCTTGTCCGACGCCCCAGAGGCCAGCCGCTTGCTCGACTGGCCCCAGCTGGAACTCGAACGGGTCAACAGTTTCCTCACGAGTCGACTGGAGGAGATTAAGAACACCATCAAAGACTCGATAAGAGCCTCATTCAGCATGTATGACCTCAATCTGGACGTCAACGACTTCCCAAAGAAAGCGGCCACACTGGAGGGAAACCATTTACTTTCTCACCTCAACGGTTCCTCTGACTTGCAGCAGATTGACCTGGACCTCTCTCCGCTCTCCCTGGGAACGTTTAAGAGTCACCTGGACCTGGTTAACGGCTGGGAGGACACAAACATTGCCTCATCCTCTAGTGCCACAACCACTTCATCGGGAGTCTGTGCCGCTTCGAAAGACGACCAACAGTTGCAGACTTCCACTGGTCTTTCAAAACTTGTAAGGGTTCGCTCTCCAGACAGGATGCTCGTTGTCTGGATCTGACAGTTTACCACAGGTGCCCGACCAAGCAGTGGCTAAATCAAAGGAGGACACCCCAGATCCAAAAAACACCGCTGTCAGGAACTGCGGTGGGAAGTCGAAGAAGAACAAAAAGCACCAACAGAGGCAGGAGCAATCTGCGGCGGAGCTAAACTCTTACAAACCAAACAAAGCTCCCTGTGGAAACGAAGTACAACCAACCAACGAGATGAAAGAAACCGCACCTGAACGGCTCCAAGTCTGGGAGCAAACACCTTCATCCGCCCGCAGAAAACCCCAAAAACGGACCTAAAAAAGCTGAGGACAGCAGACCCCCCAAGCATGTGACAAATGGTGGTCCTTTGAGTCTTCAGAAGATGAAAGGTGATGCAGAAACTCGAGGTCGGTCGGAGCAGGAACCTGTGAGCAAATCTCATCCCGCTTTTCCAGCAAACGGGACTCCACCGCAGCAAGCCAAGGGGAAAAATAAGAAAAACAAAAACAAGGGAGAGAAATCCAGGAACGTTATTGGTACAAGATTCCTTCCTAATGTATTTTTATGCCCATTTTATTTTGAAATTTAAATCTAATTTCAATCTTCTCCATTCCGTAGATGATGTTTTTCTCCCAAAAGATGTTGATCCCACCGAAATGGATGAAACTGATAGAGAAGTGGAGTACTTTAAAAGGTAAGCTCAGCTCCACATCAGTTTATTAGAATAATGTTTCAGCCAAATAGGTTGCATTTAATAAAACACAAAAAACTCTTTTCCTTTTCTTGATCTATGTAGGTTTTGCCTCGATTCTGCTAAGCAGACCCGCCAGAAGGTAGCAGTGAACTGGTCAAACTTCAGCCTGAAAAAGGTTCCCAGCAACGCAGCGCAATAGCTTGAACGAGTGCCAGAAAAAAACTCTTTCAGTGCAGCCCCGTTTGGTCTGAGGCCTTCCCCGCCTTCCCAGTTTTTGTTCTCCTCCTTACAAAAGCCAAGGGACCCTGGTTTGACATTCTACTCTCCATTCAAACGACTGACAACGTGACTTATGGCTCACGAGCCGGACAGCGTTCTCAAGGCCAACTATACCTTTTGCTATTACTGCAATGTTCACTGTTCAATGAGACTTGCAACAATTCTGTTGAATCAACTGCATCCGTGTGCTTACATATGTAGTATGTAAACAATTACCATACATGAAATAAATGGTTTTTATCACAACTCTGAGACATTTTAACATCGTTAAACGGCTGGTTTTCAACCAGTTCAGTTTGGTGCTCTTCATGCTTTATGTTCTGCATTTCTGCACGAAGCCTCTACAGCACACTGTAGTCTTAATTTTTGAGATGCCGTCAAAAGCAAACTGCAGCTTATTTGGCCTTCATAATAAAATATTTTAATTGGGGAGCAGCACTGATCACAATTGCCTTTGTTTTACTGTAAAAGTGGCTTTTGTGCCTTGGTTAACCCCTATAGATTTTAAATCATTTTTCTCCTCGAAATGAAATGGCAAACACTTGACAAACCTGCTATTTTGTCTTACGATAAATTTAAAAAAGCATGCCTTTCAGCAAGTAATATACCAGCAACATGTTTGTATATAAATTGAATTTCTACATTGGGTCCATGGGTGCAAAAAAAAAGAAATTGTGCTAGAAGATTCCTGCACATGCATCCCTTTGCATGATATGGATCAGTGAAAATGGCATTCAAACTCAAAAAATGAAAGAAGGTTCCTCGGTGTCTGTCCTGTGGGTGTTTTCTTTAATTATTTTTAAGCTGTAATTTCATTTGATACACACTTTTACATCTGTGGAGGAAAACACAGTACCCTGATTATTTCATTTCACCTCTCAAACTGTTTTTTCAGAATCTCAATTCACTGAAACCCATGTCCAATGGCCGCTCGTCCTCATTGACTTAATCATTTGTGGATAATGAAATCACACTTCTTGGCTTGTTTTAAGCCTTTTGCCATGGGTTTCTCAGACTTTTGCTTGTGTGTTTCCGGTCATACCTTTGTATCTGCAGCTGTCTGAAGCTCCCAGCCTTGGTTATTTTATTATTATTTTTTATAAAAACTGTCACATCAGAAACCTTTGGTTTTTCAACTAAGTCAGATGGCATAAATAGGACGAACAACTTTCGTTGGTTTAAGTCTGTGCTGAGATTGTGTTTTTAATATACAAATTGTTTTCCAGGTTAAATAAACTAGAGCTCGTAATGTTTCGGATGTAGATTTATACTAAAAAGAAAAGCCAAGTGTATGTTGGCTTTTTTTTCCTTTATATTTTTTTTTGAATTCACTTTTTATACTGTCAAAATCTTTCGTTCAGAAAGATTAAAACAATACAGCTTTTGGCAACAATTAAAGTGTGGTCGTTATTTTTAAGTTTTTCTTTGGTTTGAAATTTACTTCCATAGACGCTCATTTAAATATGCGAACACATCAAGTTTGACCCTTCTGCGACGCCGTTCAGCGTCGGCGTTCATGGTGGCTGAACGTTCGCATTAAAAAGATCCTCGAACTTGATTCAATATTACTTTACATTCAGTTATTTGGCTATCGTAATACAAAAAATATCTGAAAATCAGATAAAATGGACACCGAAAATCTTCCAAGAAAGGTAGGTTTATTTTAAAAACATCATAAAGTAAGGACTTTAAGCTAGCTTAAGGCTAGCTAATGCTAGCGGGCTAGTCAACTAAAGTAAAACGACCCTTTATTTTGCTTTTAATTGTTCAAAATGGTTCCGGAAGATAGTGGAGAGTCAGCATAAATACATATTTCATGTGTTTAAATTCTGAAACTGTTATTAGTATGATAATTTTTGCTAAACACGATGCCTAGTAGTACACACAAAAAGTTACGTATATTGTTTTTTCTTATTCAAAATCCTCATGAGATTTTCATTTGCAATTTAAAATAAACTTATTTTTGTGGTAGTTAAAAAAAAAATCCCCGAAACTAATACATATGCCATGTGTATTTACCTTTAAAAATCGACGGTATAATGATGGTCCATTATTTATGTTCTGTATTTTTATTCGGACATTTGTATGAAACAAATTTTTAAACTTGAGAGGCTAGAAAACCCGTACGAACCCATGAACCTATCTGTTCAAAATCTTTTATTCATTTATTTTTATTTTTATTATTTTTTGTTGCCATTGGAATAATATACTTTTCCGTGTAATGTCTAATATTGGGTAAAATGTGACTATAATACAATGTATTACATGTAGTATTTAAATCTAACTTTATTTATAAAGCACTTGACATACATCATTATAAAAGTGTTAAAGAGGCTTTGGAAGCTTAAAAACTTCAAACTTGCACATGTTTAACTTCTTGTGAGGGTCAGTTTTAATTATATATTCATGGTAAACATTTGTCTTATATTTCTGTAATTATAGGTCATCATTACTTTTATTATTTAGGGTTTATCTTCCTTTTCCACTTTTAACCCCTCATCTCCAAAGGCAGGCTTCAAATTTGTTCATATATATTCTTTCTTAACCCTCTAATATGTAATATTTGCTTTACAGGTTTTATCTGAATACATTTATGTCTAAAGCTCCTGCAATTAATTTTTATAAATTGCGACATCTAACATAAACTGTTAAAAACTGTCTTTACTGTCTTAAATTTATTGCTTTCTACCATTTTTAAAAACAAATATCGTATATTATCAGGTACTTTTACAAAGTTCAGTACAAACTATGCACTATCTTAAGAGAGAAATAAATATGTAGGGTAGTTTTCCTTTCTTTTTCCTTCTAAATTTGACCTGATCCTTCTTCTGGATCATACCTTTTTCCAACAAGACTGTTTAGACGTTTTCCTTATTCCCGTGGTTGTATCCCAAACATTTTTAAATGTATTTTTTTAAGTACAACACTTTATCAGATCAAAAATAAACATGCTTCTTTTTTGACAGCGATCTCATGGAGAGGAGGAAAATTCCGGTTCAGAAGGATCAGAGGATGATGATTATGTTCCGTACGTTCCGGTCAAAATCAGAAAACAACAAATGGTAATCGTTATTAATGTTTCTTTTCTCGCCTTCTTGGAACTCTTAATGATAAATTTATTAGCCTTATTAGAGATAAGTCTGAGATTACACAGAATTGTCTACGTGCAACAACCTATTTTTTTAAAGTATTTCAACCCCATCCTGAGAGTGCCATGCTTGGATATCTTCCTAAAGAAAATGAAGTCCAAAGCATACGCACATATTGTCTTAGCTGCAGAAAATGTTGCGTCTGCGGGGAAAAGCGGTGGACGAGGAGCAGAAGGACAGCGGGGAGGAGCAGAGGGATGAGGATGAGGGTCTCGGTCCACGCTCCAACATTAGTCTGCTTGACCAGCATCAGCATTTAAAGGAAAAAGCTGAAGGTATGTTGGGTTAAAGCCCAGCCTTTGCATCATCATTTTAAATGTTAATTCATCTCTTAATCTACGCTTCCACAGCTCGAAAGGAGTCGGCCAAAGAGAAGCAGCTGAAGGAGGAGGAGAAGATTCTTGAAAGTGTTGCTGAGGGCCGAGGTGTGTTGATGCTGTTTTGTTTCGTTTTAATCAGATTTACTTGTATAAATGTAAATATGCTAAACTGATTTGTTCTTTTCATCCATAAGCTTTGATGTCTGTCAAGGAAATGGCTAAAGGTATCATATACGATGATCCTATAAAAACAAGGTGAGCTCCTGACCACAGACTTACTGAATAAAAACGGTTTTCTCCTGGATAATTCTGAATTCTGAATATTCTTTGCAGCTGGAAGGCACCGCGTTACATCCTGAATATGCCTGAAACCAGACACGAACGTGTCAGGAAGAAATTCCACATCCTGGTTGATGGAGATGGCATCCCTGCTCCAATCAAAAGTTTCAGAGAGATGAAGTTCCCACCAGGTGTCGTACGATTCTCACGTGTAAAAATCAAACTAAATCAATAAGGTTTCCTCTGGGGTTAAATAGGACTCTATTTTTTTTGCAGCGATTCTAAAAGGCTTAAAAAAGAAGGGAATTGTACACCCAACACCCATTCAAATTCAAGGAATTCCCACAGTGTAAGTATGGTACCCTGAATGGAAACTGATCATCTCTTACACACATGTAAACCCTTTCATGAGCTGATAGTTTGTGTGTGTGTAGTCTGTCAGGTCGAGACATGATTGGAATTGCCTTCACTGGATCCGGAAAGACTCTGGTGTTCACGCTGCCGATCATCATGTTTGCTTTGGAGCAAGAGAAGAGGCTGCCTTTCTTTAAAAGAGAGGGACCATACGGACTCATCATCTGTCCTTCAGTAAGGCTTTACTCATAAAAATGATGACAAAATGCCAGAAAAATATGAATTTAATTGCCACCGCGCAAAGTTTAAATGATGTTTACTCGAAGTAGCGTTTCTTGGCCATCGCCACACTGACTCACAACACAAATACCACAGACATCCGGCATCTGCCCGACGCCCCCAGGTGTCTATAAAGGAGCCCGGCCACTACAGCGTTTAAAGTAACAAGCACCTGTTAGACCCCGCGTGTTGGGGTTGTTTATAGTGAGGAATGATTATAATCCACCTAAAAACTCATAAAGTTGATTTTGCGTGGTATAGACCACTGGTGCCCAAATCCAGGCCTTGAGGGCCAGTGTCCTACATGTTTTCCAACCATTCTACCAACGAAGCTCCTTATTGGCTAAACACACCTGATCTGGATAATCAGCAGCAGATAAGGCAGAGTTTCTTGAAAACTACCAGGAGGCCGGCCCTCAAGGCCTGGATTTGGGCACCCCTGGTTAAGTTTGGGGCACATTAACATGCTCTTGGTTGGGCATCAAGCTACAGACCCTCAGACTGTAGCTGTGGGGTTCTTGGCATTGCAAGTGAACCCTACTGAAAGATATTGACATCTTTTTTCAATGTAGGAAGTCCTAGATTGTGACTCGAGCTTCTTGAGATAAACAGATGGTGTTGATCAATTACAGCAAAGGATGGATGTGATGCTAATGGGGACGAATGATGGAGGCTAAAACAGAATCCAGTCCGTCATGTTGAAAATGTTGAATGCTTTATCACAGATTACTGTATTTTCTGGAGTAGAAATTTCTCCGGAGTATAAGTTGCACTTTTAAGAGAAAAGTCCAACATTTATGAACAAATTCACCAGGCCCAGCATAATTCACATGATAGTTCACACAAAATGCATCAAACTTGCATCTGCTGCCTCTTTTGACGCGTGTTGAATTTAACGCTTAATGCTTATCCAGAATGGAGTCCATAAACTAGATGCGCCTGTTGCATTTGGAGAAGCTTTTGCCTGAAGTTTTTAGCCTTATCACTACGATGAGATATTATATTTATTTATTCTGAAAAGCACAGATAATCACATGTCCATGCCTGGGTTCATGAAATCATTAATTCTTTTTTTTTATGGCGACCTCTACCTTCTGTACTGCAGGACGGTGTATTTTGGTGTTTTTCCGTCTCTCTGTGACCCAGTTTGATGACTTACAGTCCTGCATTAGTCCAAGGAGAGAAAAAAAAATGTTTCGATGCAAATAAGTAAAACATAACGTTCAGGAGGAGAACAATCCGATTCTTCCCCATGTTTGGCACTTTTTCTTCTGCGTTACTGTTATACTGATGCAGGCACCTACAGTGCCCTCTAGCTGTTGTTGGTGGGAAACAACCACTAAAGGGCAACTGGTTGTTAGTGGAAAAATAACCAATAAATGAGCGTATTTATGTTTTAAAAAATCACAAATAAGTTGCTCCGGTATAAAAGTTGCACCCCTGGGCAATCTATGAAAAAAATGCTGCTTAGGCTCCAGAAAATACGATACAGGAGATACAGGGAAAAAAAGTCTAATTCTTGTGTTTTTATGTACAAAGTTTTTTAGAAACAGCTCTTATCTCATCTGCATGTTTCAAGGTTAGTTGGTAATGGTATTTGCTTTTACTTTGATATTTCTGGATATATAAGTTTTACACCTGAGCTGATTTTCGAGTTAAAACAGGCATTCGGGCTTTGTTACGTCTGAAGACTGAGTTATTGATCCTGGTGTAGAAATGATGCAACAAGTTGCATTGAAAAGCCAAACCAACCAAGCATTGCTTGAGGAGATGAAGACATTTGTTGCATCAGATTTGATTTTTATTTTCATTTTAGTTCTTTGTTGCAACTCTTTTTCGATCTCATCACATTAAGTTACATAAGACAATCCTTGTAGCCAGAGACTTTAGAATAGAAAATGAGAAATTTTCTGGAGTTTTTTTTTGTTTGTTTTGTTTTTTAGATAAAAAGAACAGCGAGCAACTCCTACTCTTTAAGATCTAAACATTTTTGCAATTATTTTCTCCAGCGAGAGTTGGCAAGGCAGACTCACAGCATCATTGAGTATTACTGCAAGTTGCTGGAGGAGGAAGGAGCCCCCCAGCTCCGCACTGCCCTTTGCATCGGGGGAATGTCTGTCAAGGAGCAGATGGAGGTTGTTAAACAGTGAGTGAGACTGACGATTTCTCTTTAGGGGAAAAAATCTGCTGTCAGAGAAACTTGTAATGAATAAATTACAGGATTTTTTTTATCTGAGTTGCAGCACTAGGTTATTCATGTCATGTCAAAAAAATGTAAATATAAAACTATCTAGGCAACAGCGTTAGTGGATATAGTTTTAGAGTCAAATGTAGAAGTTTGTGGTTACAAACATGTTGTTCTCTGATGTTCAGTGGCGTTCACATGATGGTTGCCACCCCGGGAAGACTGATGGATCTGCTGCAGAAGAAGATGGTCAGCCTGGACATTTGTCGTTACCTGGCTCTGGATGAAGCTGACAGGATGATTGACATGGGCTTTGAGGAAGACATCAGGACCATCTTCTCCTATTTCAAGGTGAAGATTTCACTCATATCGCTGTTGTTTCAGGCTATGATTATTTTCACAGTCAGCCTGACTCTGTCAAGATGATTGAAAGTCTTCTCATATTTTACACCTCAATGTATTGACATTTTGTTTTTTTTACCCCACAATTCTCATAAGGTTCGTTCTTGGAAGAACTGCTTTAAGTGCACGAACATGTTCATCAAATTGAGTCTTTTAGCTGTTGTTCTTAGTATGCTGTGGCTATGCAGATCTAATAAATAAAAGAACATTTTAAAATCCACATTCTTGTTCTTTTCCTTCCTCCAGGGACAGAGGCAAACCCTTCTATTTAGTGCGACTATGCCCAAAAAGATCCAGAACTTTGCCAAGAGCGCTCTGGTCAAACCAGTCACCATTAATGTGGGGAGAGCCGGAGCAGCCAGCTTGGACGTCATTCAAGTATGTTTCTGTTTGATTGAAATTCTTCTCATTTATGTCAAAACTTTATGACTTAAATATGTTAATGCTTGCAGGAAGTGGAGTATGTCAAAGAAGAAGCCAAGATGGTTTACCTTCTGGAGTGTCTCCAGAAAACGCCGCCTCCTGTGAGTACATCCTTATACGATCACATGCAGATGTCCCATTTAATGCTATGAATCGGCCAAAAAGAATTTAGCAGACGTTACTCGCTAAAACTAGTTTGCAACCCATATATTTTTTTGAAATTAATTAACACTTCTAACAGAAAAATTAGTTCTTGTTGAAGCCTTTTATTCACGCAGGTTATAAATGAAGACATGGGATCAATAGTCAACCCCAAACGATTCTGCTGGAGTCAAGTATATTTAAAAAAATAGGAAGGTTTCAAACAAACCACGTTCACCTTCTAAACAAAGCAGTCGCGCCACTGATCTATTTTGTTTCTGGGACGTGTGAGCTTTGACAGCATCGTCTTGATAATCGTGACTGGTGTGCCGTCTGAGTGAATGTGACTGCTGATTATCCAACTGCAAGCAGTTGCTTTGATAAGTGGTAGGAAGCAGGAAAAGGACAGCCGACAAGGACGTGGATGAGAGGGGGAGACATCAAAGGGGTCTGATGCTTTTTAAGCCATCAAGAATCAATTGAATGTTTGAAAAAGCAGAAAGTTTGAATGATTTGGAAAAGCCAGTTGGATTATTCGGGGAGCATTAAAGTTTCTGTTTGTTATGACAGGTTCTCATTTTTGCTGAGAAGAAGGCGGACGTGGATGCCATCCACGAGTATCTGCTGCTGAAAGGAGTGGAGGCAGTGGCCATACACGGAGGAAAAGGTCTGCACAAGTGATTGTTGTGCACCAACAGGCAAAGCCACCAAACAAAGAGCGTGCAGGAAATGATTTTGTGTTTTTAAGGGAAAGTTTAACACATTATTTTAACATTGAGTAACTGCAGATCTGATTAGCTGATTAGGTTTTTATGAAGTCTCACTCTGATCATCGTTTTTGCTGTTTTTAGCCAAAATAAAAGAAAAACTGTGACGTTTTCTAGGACGTGGTTTCTGCAGTGCGGCAAGAGTTAATTTGATTCATTTGTTTCTGACTTGTGGGCGCGACTGTTGGCGTGGAGCACCCCCCCCCCCCTTTCCCTCCCGTCAGCTTACAGTCCCTCACACCCCCAGCTATTGGAGCTATCCAGCCGTACAGTTTTGAGCCAGATTCCAGCTTGTGCAGCGAAAACTAAGATGAACATGGATCTTGTTGACTTCTAGTGCAATGGTCCTCAACCTTTTTAATGCCGCAGACCGGTGTGACGTCATTCAAAGTTTTCACGGACCGGTCTTTTTGTTGGCAGAGACATGACAAGGCAAATTCAAAGCTTTTATTTTGATAGGCATGTCATTGTACTTCTCACAGACGTCATCATTCTCTCCCCTTCCCACTCTCATGGTGCAAAAAAGAAGTACTGTCTATTAAATATAGCTTTCTTTTTTTGGAAGTGGAAGGCTCCTTTTCTGTCTCCTGGCTGGGCGTTTTCCCCTTGGCAAAGAAACTTTCAAAACATTTTTTACTCATTTAGCTAGCTCCTGGGTTTTATTTTAGCCGTAACCTATCATGTGACCGAGAAGAGCGCCTTGACCTGCGTCAAGAGTAACATAGACGGATGTAACAGAGAATCGGGCAATTTTTCAAAGTAAAACATCTTTCAGATTCCGAAATAAATGAAACGGAAGCACTGTAATGTAAGCAATTTATTCTTTCTGTGCGGCCCGGTACCAAAAGAGCCACGGAGCGGTACCGGTGTTCTAGTGGATTCATCAGAATAGAGCTGAGCAAGGGAGCGTGTAACAAAAACAGCTATTTTTGTCTGCTCCTAATTCACAACAATTTGAAAAAAGAAGTACTTAGAAATACAACTTTAAGCTTAATTTTCTTAATGTAAGAAACTTAATTTCATTTAAGATGAGGTTAAGAAACAATAGTCTCTGAAATGCCTTCTGCTTTGTTTGCACTTTCCTATCATCTCCACTAGATGTCGTCGTGCTACGTAATTGTTTATTTGTACAGAAATACCAGTCTCTTTTCTTAACTTGACATGTGTTGGGTTCATTTATTTATTTATTTATTTTTGTTTGTGTTTTAGATCAAGAAGAAAGAACTAAAGCCATAGAAGCATTTAAAGAAGGGAAGAAAGATGTCTTGGTTGCTACAGATGTCGCCTCCAAAGGTCTGGATTTCCCAGCTATTCAACATGTCGTGAACTATGACATGCCTGAAGAGATAGAAAACTATGGTAAGAGTTGATCTTCTTCCATCTTCTCTAAGACCTTTAAGCTAATTCCATTTTGTACACATGCTTAACTTTATTCTTTTTCCTGTCCAGTCCACAGGATTGGAAGAACCGGGCGATCGGGAAAGACCGGCATTGCCACGACCTTCATCAATAAAGCCTGCGGTAAGAGACGTCACTCAAGTAGAAGGCCTCAGTATATTTTTAGAAGCTTCCTCTGCTTCCACTGTAGGGTTAAGAGGGGAGTTCTAACAACAAAAGTGACGTAAATTGTGTTTGAATTATAAAAAAAAAACATATGTAAAAAAAATGAGTTCATGATATTTTTTTTTAGAGAAGATAATTACACATGTAGTCCTCAAAAGGTGAAATGTCTTCAACCTAATATATTAAGTCTACTTTTTTTTTTAAACTCCGATAAAAAATAATTTTTAGTGTTTTTAGCATGTTCTTATTTCTCATGATTGGAGGACATATATAAAGAAAATTAAGTTTAAAATTGCATTTCTGAGTGTTTCTCTGCTCAAATCGTGAATCAGGAGCTGAATAACTGGTGCTCAGATATTATTCACCATTTGATTTGCACCAGTAATGCTAGGTTGGGGGTTTGAGGGGCCGTAAGCAAGCAGGAGTGAGTGTAAACAAATGGTTCATGGGAAGTTGGGACGGGCTTACTACACGCCAGCTGTCCCGCCCACAATACAGAAACAAATTTCTGATGAACTACCGCTGCTCGCAGAAATTCTGTCCAAGAGAATGACCGTTTTCTTGATTATGGCAAAAAATGGCATATTCATAATTAAAAGACTACTGCAAGTGTTTTCAAAATAGATCAAAAGAGAATCGAAGTGGGACTAAAAAATAGTTTCCTGCTTTGGAACTATCCTGGATGAATAAGAGCTCTAAGAGAAAAGTTCAGTTTAGTTCCAAGAAACTAGCAGACAGACTATGTTTCTTCCTGTCTCCTGTTAGACGAGTCAGTGCTGATGGACCTGAAAGCTCTGCTAATTGAAGCCAAGCAGAAGGTTCCTCCAGTCCTCCAGGTTCTCCAGACGGGAGATGAAACCATGCTGGACATTGGCGGTAAGACGCTCATGGTAAACACATTATTTCATAAATATACCTCTTATTGCCTTCTCCTAATCCATTGGTTCTGTCCTCTGCTGTCTTCACAGGGGAGAGGGGCTGCACGTTTTGTGGTGGCCTCGGCCATCGTATCACAGACTGTCCAAAGCTGGAGGCCATGCAGACCAAGCAGGTCACCAACATCGGACGGAAAGACTACCTGGCTCATAGCTCAATGGATTTTTAATGGCTCTTTTTGAAGAACATGTCATATCAGTGTCCACCAGATGTGAGAAACCTTTGTTAGAACTGTACAGTAGGTGTTGTGTCACTAAAAGAAGGAAGTGTATTTAATTACCACCTAATATCTTGTAAAGTGAAAATGTTTGTTTTTATTTTATTTTTTTTCTTAAAATGGACTTTTATTTTGTAAATGCCTTTTTGTACAAGAACAAAAAACCTTTGAGCTTTTAAGTTGTAAATAAAACTTCTATTCTTCTTGAGCTTCTGTGACGTCTGGAAAATTGAAAAGTGTGGTATCACTCTGCTCAGGAGGAAGTTGCTGCAACAAGCAGAATAATGCAAAAGGAAGTTGGAGTCAAAAAAAGCAGCAGCAGATCATTTCTGTGTTCTTTTCTTGGGTTTGATGAATATTTTTGGTCTAGGCGAGGCGCATGGGTGCAGACAAATGAACAAGCAGCAAGTGACGCCGAGGGGACTTATTTATGTGGCGGAGGCGATCTAATCGCAACCACTCGATCACGCAGCGGCTGCAGCTGCACATGAGAGAAATCTGCAGACAGCTGGCGATATGGATGAGGTTTTTAAGGAAGGAATGGTGTATCTTTACGGTGTGAAGTTTGGAAAAGTAAGTTTTTTTTTAATTTTAAAAGACTTTTCTGGAAAGGATTTCAGTAAAAGGCTGATAAATGTGGTGAAAGTTTGACTCAGCTCTATTTTAGAGGCTTCAAGCGTCATGTGGTGTTACTTTTGATGTAGCCAGTTATTTTTATATCTTTAACTCTTGTGAACTTTAATTGAACATCATGCACTTCCTTAAATATTTCTGGTCATACTAAACCAACTTTAGTAACAAAAAGGGAAAATTAAAAACCTCCTTAAAGGTTAAAGTTAATATATTTAGTCTGGATTAGAACAACTGTGTAGAAAAATAGAGTAGAAAACTTCTTACATGACACATTCTCTCCATAGCTTCTGTTCTACATTTGAATATGATGAATGTAAAAATGGATACAAGTAAAATACAGTTTAAATTACAAATGTGCTCTTTTCTGCAGATCTTTAAAATAGTCAGACATGTTATGGATTTAGAGGTATGAAGTGATATTCTGTGAAGCTAAAAAACACAAGTCACAATATATGTTCAACAAAGAAGATTTCTCAGGAAAAAAACTGTCAAACATGGCGGTAGTAGGGTAATGATCTGTTGTTTTGCAGCTTCAGAACCTCCATAACTGATAGAACTTGGAATTATTTAGTCTGAACAGGATACTGTCCAGCTATCATTTCAGGACCTAGAATACTTTGAATCACCAGGAAGAAGATTAATAAAAATGTGCAAAAAAGTAAGAAAAGACTAAGTAAAACTGTACCGCTAAAGGGGCAAAGTCAGCATTGAAATTAGAGAATTAAAAGACTTCAGTTTGACTTTATTTAGATTATTATTACAAGAAAATGTCACTGAAACAAAGCCCATCTGTTAAATGGACCTAAAATAAGTCTTAAAAATCTCATTGTCAGTGTTTCAACTGCGTGACTGCACTTGTTGCTGCAAAGGTAACTGGTTCTGGAGGTCATGAAGACAAAAATATTTATTCTTATTTGATTGCTTGAAATAAACCATCTCAAATCAAATAAAAAAAATAGAATATTGAATTGCATAACATATGTGGCTAAAGCTGTTTCATAAAGCGAAATGGTAAACTACGCAAATACAAGACAGAGCCGGCGCCACAGACCTTCCTGTACTTAATGGAACAGTTTTGCAAGGAGCCACGGCTGTGTTGCAGAAAGTCGCAGTAAATTGCACAGTCGAACACAACACTGAGTGTTGGTGAGCTGAAGGAGCTGGAGGGGAGGCTTGCACCTTCCTTCAGCTCGGATCTAAACCATTCATCCTTAAAGACCAGTGCAGGCTAAACTGAGTTGTTTTTTTGTCAGACTGAAAAGGCAGAAGATTAGTTTAAGAAAATAATGGCAGCAGGACAGCTAAAGTAAAGATGAAGATGGGAGAACTCCATAAAAATGGAGGTTTATTAAAAACTGTTAGTGTAAATAAAAAGTACCTGCTGATTGCTGAATTGACATGTGATCTTCACTTGTGTCCATGGATTACATGAAATCCTCTTCACCTTTATCCACCTTTGTCATGGTAGGGATAACACGTCAATGTAAGGATCGGGTCATCTGGACCCCATAGGATAGCACAAGGGTTAGATATTATCATTTATAGTAAATATTAACTGTTTGAGAAATAGTGCTTTTTTTTGCTTTTTGGCACCACCCTATAGGGTGGGAATAATGTGCCATCTCTACAACTTCAAACATGAGCTGTTCCTTCTTTTTCACCTTCTGCTCCCTTTAACCTCGCTGGTCCACGTAACCCTTGTGGTATCCTTGGCACTTTAACATTGGGAGTTGGGTCATCTAGACCCCACTAGACAGTGCGCTGAACCTTTTTTCTTCAATGATTTGTGATCTTCACTGGTGTCCATGGATTACATGAAATCCTCTCCACCTTTATCCACCTTTGTCATGGTAGGGAGAACACGTCAATGTAAGGGTGGGGTCATAGAATAGCACAAGGGTTTTAAGACTTTTTTTTTTTACACACATTTTTCCCCAGAAAGCTCACTTCTGACTATAGTCTAGCTTCTACTATTCTTTCTCGTAACTCTATTGTGTGACTCATCAGCTTTATTCCTCACTATTTCCAACAAAAACCTACTTTGTTGCTAAAAATGGGCACCAGAACATTTCTCCTCCATTAAACTCATCTATGTCTCCGCAGGTATAAATGGTGTTTAGTTATGTAGCACTTTACTACCTTCCTTAAAGGCCCAAAACATTTTACAATCACAGACCCATCCACTGCACATTCACATTCTGATGGCGGCTCCATTGCTGCCAACCGATAACCACCTGGAGCAAGGCGGAGTTCAGTGTCTAACCCAAGGACACCTCGACACATGGGCAGGCAAGGCAGGAACCAAACCTGTAATCTTCCAATCTGAGGGTGACCGCAAGGTCACCCCGTGTTGTCAGGACCAAATTCCTTTCCACTTTGTCCGGCAAACTCATTCTGCCAAACAAGCTACCTCCAATGGGGCCAACAGAATTACACTCATATTAAAATGGGTGATCCTCAGTCAGCTGACATGCAGGGGCGTAAACATAAAAGACAAGAGAGAGAGAGGAGAAAAAACTCTTTTGAGGCAGAGGCAGTAGATTTTACAAAACCACAAACTGGTGTCCAAAGATGTGCAAACAAATTCACACAAATGAGCAAAAAGGCTCAAACAAAGTCTCAGCACAAGGCACAAAGAAAAAGCACCCTAAAACAAAGTGCTGACACAAATCACAAATGTGCATCTCCACTGTATTTCGAGGATCTCCTCAATCCCACTGACACGCCTTCTTTTGAAGAAGCAGAGAATGAGGACTTTGGGGTGGGGCTGTCTATTACCCGGGCTGAAGTCACTGAGGTAGTCAGTGAACTCCTCGGTGGCAAGGCCCCGGGAGTGGATGAAGTCCGCCCTGAGCACCTCAAGTCTCTGGATGCTGTGGGAGTGTCTTGGCTGACACGTCTCTGCAGCATCGCGTGGCGGTCGGGAACTGTGCCACTAGACTGGCAGACAGGGGTGGTGGTTCCTCTCTTTAAGAAGGGGGATCGGAGGGTGTGTTCCAACTACAGGGGAATTACACTCCTCAGCCTCCCTGGGAAAGTCTATGCCAGATTACTGGAGAGGAGAGTCCGTCTGATAGTCGAACCTCGGATTCAGGAACAACAATGCGGTTTCTGTCCTGGTCGTGGAACAGTGGACCAGTGGACCAGCTCTACACCCTATCTAGGGTGCTGGAGGGATTGTGGGAGTTCGCTCATCCAGTCCATATGTGTTTTGTGGATTTGGAGAAGGCGTTCAACCGCGTCCCCCGTGGCATCCTGTGGGGGGTGCTCTGGGAGTATGGGGTCCGGGGAGCCTTACTGAGGGCTGTCCGGTCTCTGTATGACCGGAGTAGGAGCTTGGTTCGCATAGCCGGCAGTAAGTCAGACCTGTTCCCGGTCCACGTTGGACTCCGGCAGGGCTGCCCTTTATCACCGGTTCTGTTCATAGTTTTTATAGACAAAATTTCTAGGTGCAGCCAGGGGCCGGAAGGGATCTGGTTTGGGGACCACAGGATTTTCTCTCTGCTTTTTGCAGATGATGTTGTCCTGTTGGCTTCATCGAGCAAGGACCTCCAGCGTGCATTGGGACGGTTTGCGGCCGAGTATGAAGCGGCTGGGATGATGGTCAGCACCGCTAAATCTGGTCCTCGACCGGAGAAAGGTAGTTTGCCATCTCTCAGTGGGCGGAGTGTCCCTGCCCCAGGTGGAGGAGTTTAAATACCTTGGGGTCTTGTTCACGAGTCAGTAAAGACCGGAGCGTGAGATTGACAGGCGGATCGGAGCGGCGTCCGTAGTTATGCGGTCGCTCTATCGGTCCGTTGTGGTGAAGAGAGAGCTGAGCCAGAAAGCAAAGCTCTCAATTTACCGGTTGATCTTCGTTCCAATACTCACCTATGGTCATGAGCTCTGGGTCATGACCGAAAGAACGAGGTACCGAATACAAGCGGCTGAAATGAGCTTCCTCCGTAGGGTGGCTGGACGCTCCCTTAGAGATAGGGTGAGAAGCTCAGTCACCCGCGGAGAGCTCGGAGTGGAACCGCTTCTCCTCCACATCGAAAGGAGCCAGTTGAGGTGGCTCGGGCATCTAGTCCGGATGCCCCCTGGACGCCTCCCTGGAGAGGTGTTCCAAGCATGTCCCACTGGGCGGAGGCCCCGGGGAAGAACCAGGACACGCTGGAGAGACTACGTCTCTCGGCTGGCCTGGGAACGCCTCGGGGTCCTCCCAGAGGAGCTGGAGGAAGTGGCTGGGGTGAGGGAAGTCTGGGCATCCTTGCTTAGACTGCTGCCCCCGCGACCCGGTCCCGGATAAGCGGAGGAAGAGGGATGGATGGATGGAACTGTATTTCAAAGTACCTTTTATTCGGCCCCATACGCGATTTTCGGCCCATTCATTTTTTTGACAGGATCGCTGGCCATGATGTCATCGTCCACTGGGGAGTGACGTCGACTTTGTGGAAAATTCATTTGCAATTTATCCCAGGTGTGTGCGCATTTAGGTGACTTTTCGAGCATGCGGCGGGGGTCACATTCTCGCTGAAAGGCGGCGAAGTCGTCGTTCCAACTGCGAAAACAATATGGTCCTTGCAGTCAGTGACTGCTGCTGCGGGCCATAATAATAATGAAACGAAGCAGAAACAATATATAAGTTTTTGCGGTCAGTTGGCCCATGTATTTCAATGCGGCCTGTCTTTTACTATAGGCTGAGCATGTCTGTGGGGCTTTATATCCTTCCTTCGAGGGCTTTTTGGGGGCTTTTTTGTGTTTTTGTCATCATTTTTGGGATTACAATTTTGACGTTGGTGCGGTGGTGTTGTTCGTGTGTGTGTGTATTTTTGTTGCGTTACACAATTGTCATGTCGTTGTGTGCTTTGGGGGACTTTTGACCTCATTTTTTGGCGTTTTTACGGGTTTTTTTTACGTTTTGGACCTTTTTGAGTGTTCGACCCTTGTAGAAGTTACAATAATTAATAAAACCCAGTAGTATAAGACTGCTGAGGACCAAGAGGGAATCAAAAGAGAAAACAAACCAACCAGCACAGCTCCAATTCAAAACCGCTTGCTCCTCAGCCCCCTGCTCCTCAGCCCCCTGCTCCTCAGCCCCCTGCTCCTCAGCCCCCTGCTCCTCAGCCCCCTGCTCCTCAGCCCCCTGCTCCTCAGCCCCCTGCTCCTCAGCCCCCTGCTCTGCTCTCTCTCTGCATGCCTCTCCTTTGGTTGATGCTTCCCCTGACTTAAATACCTGGCAGGTGCTGATCAAGATCATTGGCCACACCTGCCAGGTGAGCAGAATGACAGGAGATGCAGCAAAGCAGCAGCAGCAGCAGCAGCAAGACATAACACTTCCTCCTCTTCAATGTCTTCCTCTCTTCATCCGTACTGACTGTTGCCTGCACCACCTCTGCTACTCTGTGCTCTCCAGCATTTTATCATCAGCGCTTTGAAGTTCTCCTTCCATCTTTCTATCAGACTTGTGAATTCAGATCAATGTGGAAAATGGCAAAAATGATGATTCCAGCATATTATTAATTTGAAAATTATTCTGTAGAACATCAGTCTTTAGTAGATTAGACAATAAAAGACATCTGCTGTAGTAAATTCTACATATTTGTAGGTAAAGACAGAGATTTGTTTTACTGTTTGTTGTGTGGCTCTTCACCAAAACCTTTTAAAATGATGTGCTCATTTTTATTACTTTAACCCCTTAATCTTCAAGTGAATTGATACTCTTCCAGCTGTTAAAACATAAGGGGTAGTTCTTAGTTTTTAAACTCTGACCTTAAGCAAATGGACGGGATTGATTCAAGACTTGCAGTTGAGTCATTTAGGACAACAAAACATGGATCCCTTATCCCTTGTGCTATTCTATGACCTCACCCTTACATTGACGTGTTATCCTCAGCATGACAAAGGTGGATAAAGGTGAAGAGGATTTCATGTAATCCATGGACACCATGGAAGATCACAAATCATTGAAGAAAAAAGGTTCAGAGCACTGTCTCGTGGGGTCTAGATGACCCAACTCCCAATTTTAAAGTGCCCAGGATAGTACAAGGGTTACGTAGAAAATTTTTGTTTCATTGTTTCTTTTCATTGTGCTTTATTCCCTATCACTTCTTCTTACCTTTTCTCCTATAGAAAACATGGAGAAAAACGTGGATGGCGCTTTTCAGAGCCAGCTCCACAGGCGTGGGCCGACTGGAACTCTCCAACGTCTCTGACGGCTGTTCTGCCGGCGATCAGAAGAAATCAGGTCGGCAGAAAAGCGCAGAGAGGAAAGTGGTGCGTTTGAGTGACTGCCTCAGTGCCACCCCTGCTGTGAAGGAGTCCTGTCCCTCTGGATGCACAGCTTTCTGCCTGAACACCACTCATACCACCTACACTTTCGCCTCCAAGATGAGTGAGGAGTGGCTCAGCGCGCTCTGCCTCCTTGCCTTCCAGGTATCTGGCTACTTTCCATCCTTATCAGCCATTTTTTATTTGGGATAACACAAAGAGGAAGTTTGCAAAGAAAAAACTATCTGGACCTTCTACTACTTCTCCAAATTTCTTGCTTGCTTTAAATGGTACTTGCATCTTAGTACTCAAAGTAATAAAAAAGTGATAAGAAGGAGGTTTACAATCTAAGTAATGTTTACCAAGCCGCTGTGTTTACAGGGAGATCCTGGAGGAACAGACAAAGGGGATTTTGAAGGAGGAAACAGCTTCGCCATGGAGGACAATGAACTTTACTCAACCTGGAACAAAGGTAACTTCAGTTAATTTACAGAAATTAGGACGTCATGTTTTTTACACCAAAATACAAATAAAATGAACTTTACAACTACGATAGAGTTATATTGTTAGGATATAAGATCATGTAAAGGCAGACTCTCCATCCAATAGTAGTCCAGTTAACACAAAAGAACACATAATCAAAAGGATTACAAAGAAATTTAAACAAAATGCGTATTTTATACTATACATGATGATTTAAGTTTTTTTTTTAAATAATGTCTAACTTTGTTTTCTGCGTGCTAGACAGCAGACTATAAGCTCACTATTCTTACAAGCACAGGAAACTGGTATCTGATTAGCTGAGACTATTACTGACAATAAGAATATTATCATCATGAATTAGTGCGTGTTTTTTTTGTTTTGCAGAAGTCTATTAGCAGCTAGCTTTAAGGCCACACAAGAACCCATCAGCAAGTGAATCTGAAAAAAAAAAAAGATGCAGAGATCTGATTGTTTCCAGTCCAAATGTGATACAGTACAAGTATTTTCCGAGGCGTCATGTGATAAAAAGGGCAGTTTGTGACCTGGGTGATCATCCATGGGGTCATTTTCAGCTCTGAGAAATAAAAAAGCATGTTTAAACTTTATTTTTGACAAGTTTTTAAACAAACTTGGGTTGGAAAACACTGCACTGTAATTAACTTAGACGGAAGACATCAGCAGAAACTTCTCATATAAAGGATATGGGCTGCAACTCCAAACATTAATTTTTTCAAACATGAAAAGAGGAACGTGGTGTCAGCAGGCGTCGGCTTATAAAAATGCCTTGCTTTGTGTTTTTTAATGGATTATACTTCTGTACAATTTACCCGGGTGTCAAATGAAGGGATTAATGCAAGCAATTTTACACCATCGTTTTTCTTTTGAACTCTCCTCTCTCTTTTGACTTTTGAAATGCACTTTCTTTCACTGTCTTTGCTGCTCTGACCTCTTTGGTGTGCAGCTACAGCCCTCTGATCTCCTCGTGTTTTCTCTTCTTCAGATCCGACTCTTCCTCCCAAACAGTTCAAAGTGAGGATCAAGAGCACAACAGCATCCAAGAGGTGCAAACTGGCTGGGGAGTATCTGATGTCCTCGGAAACAGAGGCTCTGGTGCTGTTCAGCATGGATGCCAGCGATGTCCTCTTCCGCTGGCCCTACAGGCTCCTCCGCAGATTTGGAAAGGTTGAGGTGATGTGGTTGCAGAAACTGATTCTAAGCCTAATTTCTTGGCTTCCTGTTCTCCAATTGCTGCAGTTACAATCATTTGTTTTACTACTGTTTTTGTGTGTGTGTGTGTGTGTGGTTTGTCTCTTTTTGAGTTCTGCTGCTGGATGTTTATGCCTAATCTCCCATTCAGATAAAGTTTTCTTCTCCACTGTCACCCTTTTCTTGCAAAGTAGAGATTATACCCCAAACCCTTTGATATTATCTACTACAGACACCCCAGAAACTATTCATCCTTCTGGCAAATTTGTACTTATTTGTACTTTTATTCCATAACGAGATTCTTCTTGGTTTGAAATGACAAAGACATCTCTCAGAAGTTGATAAAACAAGGTACAAGAGGTATCCTCAGCTTTTAAAGCTAACATGTCTAAAGTCTAACAGGGGTATGAATCCTATTAGCGTTGACTGTATAAATGCAATTTTTAAAATACATTTATAATTGCTTGGGCTCATTGAAATGACATTCCTTAACTTAGCAGGGTTGGATGTTTTTTTGTCTTATTTGTTGCACCTTCATTGAACCTGGGCTGCATGGTGGTGTAGTGGTTAGCGCTCTCACTTCAGAGCAACAAGGCCCTGGGTCAAATCTCAGCTGGGATCCTTTTACGTGGAGTTTGCTTGTTCTCCTCATACTTCATGAGTTGTTAATAGGTGACTCTAAATTGAAGAGTGACCTGGCTGCAGACAGCATTACACCTGACGTCATTGTCTGGAATTCTACAACTCTTCATTAACCCTAACCCAAAAGTGTTCAAAATTGTAGAAAAAGCAAAGCTTATAAATGGAAATGGTAACGTTTAGGGTTGCCAGTTAAAATAGTTTTTTTGAGTGGCATTGAGGCACTTCCGGTTCTGGTCGAGGACTTCTGGTTCTGGATGTTGATGTAGCCACTTCCTCTTGCTAAATTGCCCCTAGGAGTGACTGTGTGAGTGCGTGGCACTGAAACAGACTGATGACCTCTTCAGGGTGTACGCCGCCTTCGCCCGCTAGTTGCTGGGTTGGCTCCAGCAACCCCGTGACCCCAAAAGGGGCTTAGCATGTGCTAACAATGGAATTCAACCCTAAAAGTGCAGCAAAATTGACTCTAAATCTTAAAATCAGATCAGGGTTTGTTCAAAATGCCCCTTTGGTTGTAATTTCAGGGTGGATTCAGCATCGAAGCAGGCCGCCGCTGTGAGTCAGGAGAAGGACTGTTCATCTTTCTGACTCGCCATGCTCTCCATGTCTTTCAAGCTATAGCCAAACAGTGTTCGGTGGAGATTCCAGCTGGCGTCCAGCCGGTCACTGACCACAGAAGATCACTGTGCGACCCAACTCTTGCTATCCCGGTAGCCGTTGTAGGCCGACCCTTTGATCCTCCGGATGTCGACGCAGAGACAGATGACGACTCTGATGGCCACTACTCTCTGATTAATGAACCTGCACACAAATTCAAGCCCCAACATTTTGCGAAATCTGATTCTAAGGAGAGACCCAGTGAAGACGAGGATGAGTATGGACTGTGTCTGTCAGTGGAGGCCCTAAACCTGGAAAGCTTCATGGATGACAGTGTTTATTATAACCTGAAGAAAGATGCTCCTCCCCTGAGGCTAAAAGCAGAGATAGATGATTCAGAGTCAATTTATTCAGATGTAAAAATCAGAGACTCCCCCTTAGATCCCCGGCCTGAGTCTTTGTACGCCATTGTGGCCCCTTCTGTGCCTCCTGTGCCCTCTGTGCCCCCCTCCTTCATTCTGTGTCCCGTACCCAAGCGGCGAAGTCAATTTCTGTCCCCGGTGGACAACCAGCTAGAGCACAATAAGGCACAGCCGGCAGACGACACAAGCGAGGAGGAGGATGCCACCAGCTCCATGGCTCGAAACCCCCCCACAGAGGCGCCTGGCACTTTTAAACACAAGCTGGCAGAAATCCTTTCAAAGGACGTGGCAAAACTTCAGCCACCTCTTCCCTTCGGAGGGGCCAGCTCCTCCTTTTCCCAGTAAGCTCTCTGGAAAAGCGAAGAGAGGAGGATAACTTCTACTGTCTCGGACCATCGAGGGACACAATTAGTTCCTTTACAGCTCCTTTGCCGAGAGAAATTAACTGCCCTTTACAACTGTATAATTAACGCAAAAACTGTGTTTATTTTATTTTATTATTTTTTTTACAAAGAACTGTTTTGTTGCTTAACCCCATCCACTAATTCAACTCTTCAAAGAAAAATATTGGACTTTATCATATTTTTTTTCCTGCTTTTTATCAAATAATACAACGTTTTCATTACGGCACAATAAAAAAGACAAATGAAACAAACTTTTGTTGTGTATCCACCCTTATTAATGGAAGAAAAAAAAAACTTCATATGCACATTTATACCATAATTATATATTTATTATAGCAAAACATCCCTTACAAATTGGATAAACATAAATAGAAAAATACTTGTTTTTAATCAATCTAGAAAATGACTGGATTTTGCCAGCAGCTACTGTTAAAGTGCATTCAAAAAGGTATATGAAAGTTCACCGTTCTGAGTTGAGTTACCTGCAGTATTTTAGAATTAAACACTACATCTAGTCTATTGTAAATGGAAGGTGAGGTGGGTTGGATGAGGTTCTCTTCTGTCTGCAGACACTTTTGAGAGAATGTGAGGAGTTTCTGTCAGTGCTTCCCGCCCTGAGCCTCCTCCATGTCACTAAGATGCGAGGATTCCCCATCGCTGTTATTGGAAGAAGGTCCTGAAACATCTGGTCCGAGGAAGATGAGCTGGTTTAAAGGAGCGGATGCGTCTCGCTCCTCTCCCGCTGGCCTTATGGAGCACGCAAAGCTCCTCCTGGAGGTCTTCTCCGGCGCGCCCCCTGAGCGCGGACTCATGCACTCTTCGTGCACCACGCCGGCCAGCAGCTCAGACAGCTCCGTGATGTAAATCTGGGCCATCTGCAGGGTGTCATACTTGGACAACTTTTTCTCGTTTTCCAGCGATGGAATGACGCTCCTTAGCTCGTCGAAGGCTTTATTCAGGCCGTGCATCCTCCTCCTCTCCCGCGCGTTTGCGGCGACGCGCCTGTGTCTCTGAGGACCGAGGCTGCTGGTCTTGGCTGCATCATTATCGGGGCTGCTTTCTGTGACGCTCGGAGCGGACGCGCACTGGTGGAGTTTAGTCACCGGCGCAGCTTTAAGAGTTGACTCTGCGGCTGCGTCTCTCCTCGAGAACGCACGGAGTGAATTCGCGGAAATCCAAGTCTTGGAGTGGATGACAGCCAGGTTGCGCTGCTGCAGCAGGGAGAAGTCCTCCGAGTACTCTGGCCAGCTTGAGAGTTCCGCCTTCGCGGCCATCACTCCGACGGCCTGTGGATGCGCAGTGCACACTAAAGTGGCGCAGAAACCTTTCGGCTGATGTCCAGCTCTGTGGCGCCGCTGGGACTGCGCTAACAATTTATAGAGCATCTCCTCAGTCACCTTGCTGTCACTCCCAACCGCTCTGACAGCCCCGCAGCCTCTGCAGCAGCTGTCAAAGAACAATTCAAGACAAAGCTGGACGCCCCCCCCCACCACGGGTTTTCTCTCCTTTTGTAACTCAATCACGACCAACAAAGAGGGAAGCCAAATTATAAATCATTTAGGAGATGGAGTTTGCATCTTTTCATTGAGATAAATGCTCTTCCAAAAACCTTTTAAAAAAGGTTTCAAGTAAACCTGAAATTCTAAATACCTAAAAAAAAATGCCATGAGCCAAAACTTCAAAGGTAACCCTTCAAACCAGATTATGATTTTATTAGTACAAAAAGCAAATTTTATATTTAGTCTTTTGTAACAAAAAAAAACATCCTTAACAAAAAGTGGAAAAAATAGAACCAATCAATATGTAACAAGGTAAATTACTTAAGTGCACCAAAAACACATTCGGTATTGCAAGTGGCATTGTTTTTTTTATTTACAGTAAATACAAACAAAAAAATATACAAAAACACAGAATTTGAAGTCCCGCTCAGGTTATATTTTGAACTATTGTGAAAGCGGCAGCAGGTCATTATAAATTCACCTCTGAGTCATGGGTGGGACTGATGGCACAGAGTAAGCCCGCCCCAGCTTCCTGACATCCTTCTGTTTACACTCTCTCCCGTTAGCTTACAGCCCCTCACAACCCTAAGCTAGTGTTATCTACAGCAGAAAGGGCGAGCAGTATTGAAGCGATCCAGCTGTACAGTTTTGAGCCAGATGCTAGCTCAGACAAGAAAAAACAAAGACGTACATGGATCTATTTGTCTGCAAGTAAATCCATCAGAATGGAGTGGACCAGGAAACTTATGGGCGGGCCATTGTATTTTCTATGTCTATGTCACCATATGTCTATGATTCTTTTTCAAATAGTATTTTTTTTGTCTCTGAAATGCATTTTAAGCTTAATTTTCTTAATATTTGTCATCCATCATGAGAAAAAAGGCACAAAAACCTGATTTTCATTGGAGTGGGTCTTTAAGTCTAAAGAACTCATGGATTTGCTTGGCCTGCGTTATGCTGAGCAGCTTCTTTACCTCATGAGCCATGTTGTTCGCCCTTAAAACAGAATCACACGTCTGTTCTCAAACAAACAGTAAAAGGCGTCCAATTCTTCCATGATTATTTGCAGAGGACTAATAAAAGGAACAGGTGGGAGAGCAGAGCGGAGCCACACCTGTCTGCAGCGGCTGTGATAACTGATAAGTTCTTCATGAATCATTTAGCGAGAAGGAGGAAACTCATGGAAAGGCCTTCATGGAAAAGTCAGTCTCCTGTATTTATTATTCATCTTCTAGCTGTGAAGTTTTTTTTTAGGAGATAGAAACGTTGTTTTCTAAATGACATTAAATGGTGAAAGATGGATTACAGTTAGTCATGTGACTGAGTCCTCTACCCATCAGCTGGTGTCCCTTGGCACCTCACTGAAGACGCACACCTCTGGTTTCACCCACGTCTCCCATATGCTGCCCACGACAAGAACTGAGCTTTTACGATGACATCCAGCAGCTAATCACTCATTAGGACATCAATTACATGAGAGTCCAACACCAGCGCAGGCCCATCCTCTGCCGGGAGAGCTGGGACGTTGGAGAGACGGCGGTGACGGATCCCAGCTCCCACCCATGCTCTCCTTCGGCCTCTCAGTTGCTGTGTGAAACAGTCGGGGTCGAGAGCTGGTAAAGAAAATAACCGTGACCTGCCTCGCCGCCATCAGTTTAATGAGGCCTGGTCTTAGTTGAATAAATCGGCACGTTCTTCTTCCCGGGGTGCCCATTCTTTTTTTTTCCTGCATGAATATTCCATTCCTTCAGCACCGCTGCCAGCGCAACAGCCTGTAACCCTGCATGCAGGCTTTAAAAATGCAGCTCCACTTCCCATCTGCTGTGGGGCGTGAGCGGAGGGGAGGAGGAGGAGGCCGAAGAGGTGCAAGGAACATTTCTGAGGTCAACTTCTACTGACCTCCCAACAGACAGACAGGGCCGCAGAGACGTCTGTCTTTATTACACTTTTTTTTTTTTAAATCAGGTTTGCTCAAATGAACAAAAGTCTATTAATTTGGACTGTTTTCAATAGAAAAAAACAAATATACAGGGCTAAAAATAAAACAGACTAAAAAAAAAATAGAATACAGATTTTACTTTTTCATTACACAACCACAAACAGATGAAATCCAGAGAAAAAAAAGTTAAAACAAACTTTTATGCCGTAAATGTGAAGAAGTCATTGCAATGATGACAATAGCAGAAAACTGCTATTAGTTTTACTATGTAATTAATATCTAGAATCAATAAAAAAGCTAGTGTTTGTAAAATAAAAAATAATTGACATAAAAACAGACAACTAACCAAAAAAAACCAAAGAAAAAGTAAACACCTAAAATCAGATTTAAAAAAGAACAAACAAACAAAAAACTAGTAGCTTCACCAATTAATGGAAAAGCTCAAGTTCAAATAATAAGTAGTGTTTATAACAAGTAAACAAGCATCTTATAAATACAAATTAAATGTGTAAATAAAGTTTACGTCCTTCTATGTGTTTCTTCATGCACTCCGCTCTCGACAAATTTAATCAAAACAGCAACCATATGCTGCTAAAAGCATAGTTTAGACCAGGGGTCGGGAACCTTTTTGGCCTACAGAGCCATAAACGCCACATATTTTCAAATGTAATTTAGAAAGAGCCATACAATAATGTAGCGTCCCTGTCCCACACTGAGGCACGGAGACTTAACCTCTTTTAAGGTTCTTTATTCTGGTTACTGCAGACCGCAACAAACACCGAACAATTAATTCAGCAACTCCTCAATCTCTCCCGCTGAGACGAGAGCGCTTCTCCCACTTTATATTCCCTGCTCCCGCTCCAGTCCTCCTATTTCTCTTATTCGGCCCATAGCTGAACCCCATTGGTCCAAACCACCTAACAACAGGCTGAGCGACAGAACTGAGAGCCAATCAGATCTCTGCATGATGTGTTTAATGAACTCCAGAACTTTTAACGCGGCGCAACAGCGGACCCAACTCAGTCCACTACAATATGTTTAAAACTAAAAATACAAGTGAATGTGAGCATTTGATGTCATTTCAACATTTTTAAAGTACAATAAGTCTGTGGATTCTTTTTAATAACATGGTTATGCTGTTGCTAATAAATGATGAGTATTTCTGGTGGTGGTTTTGCTGATGGTCTAGTCTGGTTGATCCGTGGTGAGTTTCTGCTTCATGCAGAAGTTGAGACTTTAATCATGATCGTAGGTCTGAATGTTCTGGAGATGTGACAAAGACTCACATGCAGACGTGGAGACAAACACACACTCACACTGCAGTGAGTGACGGACAGCGGGTTTCACGTTATTACAATCCCTGCACGATTCACCTGCTGCCTGTGAGGAAGAAAGGGTGGGGGGCACCCTCTGCTTTCTTCCTCACATCCCGTCCCCGTATCTGCGCGCTCTTTCTCAGAGACGGGAGCGCGCAGGTTTAGGCACGGCAATTAATAGGTTTCCTGCTGGAATAAACTCTGTGAAATAGTAGATAATAGTAAACTGAGTGCTGGCGCAGATTTTTCTCTCCAAGCACCGCTACTACTGCGCGCCTCTGGCATCGCATCGCGCATGAGAAGGACTGGTCTAATGAAAAAAAAAAATAGTATAAATAAAGATTTGTCTGCGAGCCATACGTGACCATCAAAAGAGCCATATGTGGCTCGCGAGCCATAGGTTCCCGACCCCTGGTTTAGACACTGAAAAGTGAAAACCAAATTGCATAAATTACCACCGCCATTGCTCCACTAAGTTCCCTGCCAATTGTATTTTTTGACAATCTGTCAGTGAAGTTGGCAGCCGCAGACTCACAGATGACTGCAGCTGCCCCAGGAGCGATGTGATGGAACCTGGCACGGGCCCAAGCACTTTATTTCCTGACCCCCAGATCCCAACTCTAATCAGCCAACCACAGCAGCAAGCGCTTGAGTCAACACAACGTGTCATTCCAGCAGATCAACTGTTACTAACCTCTTGAGCTGCCAGGCCAACTTCCAACAGGCGTGGTTTTACTGGTTGCAGCAAACACTGTGTTCTTTGGGTTAAACTTATCTCTGGTCCATCAAAAACTTTAGAGTACTTTATATTATAAACAATCCAGGCATGAGTTGAAATCTTAAAAGACCCTCTCTGATGAAAATCATGTTTTTGATGTTTTTGACATGTTCTTGTGGTATTTTTCTGATTATGGAGGAGTTATACAAAGAAAATTCAGCTCAAGTTTTGAGTAAATATCTCTTTATTGAAATCATCCTGAATCAGGAGCAGAACAGAAAAGGCTGTTAAAAAAATTGATTTGTGATGTAGAAAATGCACTGGGTAGGTCACAAGCTCCTTGCTCTGCTCCATTCCGATGCATCCACTTATAGACAAAAAGATCCATGTACATATTTGTTTTCCTTGTCAGAGCTGTTATCTGGCCCTGATAGCTCCAATATTGCTCGCCATTTTTGTTGCACCACTAATGTTAGGCAGAGTATAGGGGGGGGCATGTAAACAGAACACAACTTAGAGGCAAACTTCTAACAAACTACTGCTGCAAATTAGGTTCTAGAAAAGGACAGAGGTTTTCTTGATTTAGGCTAAAAGTCCTAATCATAATAAAAAAAAAAACTACTGGGAACACTTTGAAAATCATAAGATCAAAAGATGTTTAAAGTGGAACTTTAAGCGCTTTGACGTTTCCATTTTAGAACTTGAAGGATTTTTAAGAAGGTACTATTTTTTTTAACCTTTTTAGCTGATTGCTCCAGTGATGGAAGAAAAAAGCAGCACATTCAATCATTTAAGTTTACAAAAATTTCAGAAAAACGGTTGTGAAGTCAACAGCTTGCACTCCATCACGAGCTAAGGACTCCAATTTCACACTCAGAGCATCAATTCCAAAGTAAGCTATTACTTTATCTTGCTTTTTAATTAAAGATTCTATAATATGCTTGCAAAAGACTGAAGCCTAAAACACTGCAGTGTAGCAGGAATGGAGAATCTCTTGATGTTGGAAGCAGTCCAGAGTCTGTAATGATCCTCTCACAGTCAAAGCAATGCAGGTGGTTCTGCTGAGAGAAAGGAGAAAGCTTAATGCCCGGGTTTCAACGCAAATTAGGACAATTAGTGGCCTCATTAATTTAGGGGAAGGGGAAGTTATATTCTTGTTAGAGGAACGGTTCATTAAGTCACCGTTATCTGTGGCAAAGGGCTAATTGATGAACCCAGAAAGGGACAGTCAGGAAAGAAAATGGCCTTTTTCACACCCCTGTTTGCTCTAAAGGTGAGCGGACAGGAGCTCAGGGCTTGTAAGTGAGCTCTTCTGGAGCAGACGGGCCCGAACTTTGCTTCAGTGAAGTGGAAGGAAATGCCCAAAATCACGCCTGCAGGTTTTTATGTGGGCGAACGTCTGGAATCGAACGTTCTTAGTGCAACACAACTCATCCTCCACACCCAAAATTCTACCAGCAACAACAAATGCCACTAAGCATCTTTGTGTGACACATGCAAATGATCAATTTCTATAATATTACACCACACAGAGTGTAGAGGGTATTTCAATTTGATTTTCATTTATTGTCCAATCTAAGATATCAGAAAGGCTAAAAATATAGACTTCACAAATAATGGCCTTTCAATATGACTTTCAAGTAATTACATATACATTATATAGTGGAGGTACTATTTCACTGGGCGACATACCCCAGGTGGTAGAGTGGTCATTTCTTCAGCAGCCATTATGGAAAGATATGAAATTCTAGCATTGGCTGCTTAATGATAATAATAAATGGTGAGTGGGTGAACAGAAAATATATTTGAAGGGTCTCTTTTAAATGGGCTCACAAAGACACATTTATGTGTTTACATACATATACCATTTTCTGTTTCTGAGGTAAATGTGAAACAACAAACCTTGAGTCATTCCACCATCTGGACTCTCAGACTGTAGGAGGACATGCAAAACAAGCACAAATATCTACTTTTTTCAGGATTTTTCCACTAAAAAGGAGTTCTCATTTTGAGTATTTTCTAAAAAATGTTTGTTTTATTAGAGAAATGCATTTTGTAAAAAGTAAGGAAACACAACTATTTCTGCTGTGTAGCCACAGAAAGTGTTCAGATTATTGTGTACAATCTATGTAAAAGATTTCTGGTTTTAAAAGTACATCATTTCATATTTGTGTCAGGTGTGAATTTGGTACATTTTGCTTTGCAAGCTGAAGTTTCACAGTTTGGGGCCACAACTTGGGGCCTCATTTCTTTTGACCTCTGGAACTGTGCTCAGTGGAGCAGACGAGCATTTATTAAGGCTCATTCAAGGCTGATTTCAGTTTTCCTTTGATTTTGATGCAAGATAATTAAAAAAAGAAACAGTATATTACAACATAACATTAATGCATTTCCAAACAGAAAAATGTTTACATTTTTTAAATATTCTCATTTTCCAGCAGATGTGGGCTTGTAAATATATGGAAAATCCATAGTTGGAACCTTAAGTGTGAAGTTCTTCATCAACCTTGAATAACTTGGTTCAAAGGGGCATTTATTGACTAATCCAAGCAACATTAGTCCTTGATGTGTGACTGGATAAAATGCAGTAGAGTGTGCTCTTTTCATATACCAGCGCAGCATATGGTAGATAGGCAAGCATGGAGCGGGCTGCAAAGAGCCAGTCCATCAAAACAAGAAGAAAAGCTTTCAGACAGTTGAGCATCAGGGACTCTGAAAGCTGTCAGCTTCGGATAGACGCTCATTATCCATTACACAGTGAGTGGAGGGCCACGCTATTGTGCTTAAAATAAAATGATTATGGGAGACTTTGACTGGCAGAAAAGCACTTGAGTGCACAAAAACATCTTCAGGCCAAATCAATTTTTAATCATGATGGACTTCAACCAAACTTTTCGGCGAGATCAATAGGAAAGTTCTCTTAAGCATGTGTGATCAACTGCAGGGTGATATTAATATCGGTTGCTTCAGTGTTAGGATGCGTAAAGCTGTGGTTTGTGGCAGCCTTGAGCTGGAAGGGAGCTGCTCTTCGACACAAACCACAACATCTACCAGAAGTTAACAAACGGGGTGCACAGTTGTCAGACCAAAAGAAAACAACAACAACAAAAAAAAAAGAGTGTGTGTGTGTGAGTGTGTGTGGAGGATTAAATGGTCTTTGTTTTATCTTGATTTGACTGGTATCAATACTCGCCGGCCACTTCGTTAGGCACACCTTGCTAGTACTGGGTTCGTCCCCCTTTTACCTTCAGAACTGCCTTAAACTTCATGGCATAGATTCAACAAGGTACTGGAAACATTTCTCAGAGAGTTTGGTCCATATTGACATGACAGCATCACGCAGTTGCTGCAGATTTGCCAGCTGCAGATCCATGATGCCAATCTCTTGTTCCACCACCACATCCTCAAGGTGATCTGTTTGGTTTCAGATCTAGTGAGTCTAGAGAACATTTGAGTCCAGGGAAGTCATTGTCATGTTCAAGAAACCAGTCTGAGATGATTCCAGCTTTATGACATACCGCCTTATGTTGCTGGAATTAGAATATTAGAATATGCTTCACTGTGGTCATTAAGGGTCAGCAACGATGCTCAGGTAGAGTGTGGGGTTGTAGCAAACAAAGGAGCCCAAAGTTTGCAAAAAGAAATCCCCCACACCATCACACTACCACCACCAGCCCGAACCGTTGATACAAGGCAGGATGGATCCATGCTTTTGTGTTGTTGATGCCAAATTCTGACCCTACCCTCCGAATATGGCAGCAGAGCATTGAGTTGCTGCCACGTGATTGGTTGATTAGAACAATAAAGTTCATAGTGTCTGTAATTTTAACTGACTTATTAGGTTCTTCTATTATCAGACATGGTTGTGTTTTCTTCCACATACCTGACATGTTAAAAAAGTTTGACAGGTGACTCCGCCTCAGTCTCAATCATCTGTTTTTATATACGTCACATCACTATCATCTGACGACGACTCAGACGAAGACGGAAGACATCCATCGAAACATGTCAGGTATGTGGAAGACAACACAACTGTGTCTGATAACAGAAGAACCTAAGAAGTCAGTTGGCTAATTAGAAGTTTGCATTAATGAGCAGTTGGACAGGTGTGACTGGTGAAGTGGCAGGTGAGTGTAGATTGTACTTGTGTGTCTACTTTGAATCTTGTATATGTAAAAAGATTTACATCCCTGTTCAAATTTGACTTAACGTTATATTTATTTCAAACAGGAAGTTTTTATGTAAATAAGAAATGATACAGCAGTCTCCCAGAAGGCAATGGGACAATTTATGCCAGTAATCATAGCTAAAAAAGAAAAATCCATTTTTAAAAATATATTTGAATAAAAATTGGCATGGAGCTTGAATCATCTTGAGCAGAACTGAATGTACAGTCATTCATAATAATCTATATTTCTATAATTTTTTTCCCGTTTGGCTTTATTGACTTCAATATTGTCTTAAAGAATACAATAATAATGTATTAAATATAATTTATTTCTTCTTCTTTTAATAATACAAATAAATAAATTACAGGGGCAGACCAAGGAATTTCATGGCTTTCTGTACCCTTTTATTCATTAATTTTTGTCTTCTTTGAAATATTGAAATGTTTCAGCTTTTTTCAATTAATTTTATTTGTAAGTGAATATAATGAAGTAAGCTAACCAATAACTAACTTCGCTTTAATTGTTTATAATTTTACATGTTCCTTTTTTACAAGTTATCTGGAGACAAAAGTCCATTATCGATAGTCCTCACTATTTTTTCAGTCATTTATAGTAACTTCTTGCTTTTCCTAAACCATTTTTGTTGTCTTTTTAATCAGGGTCAAGCAATCTGAATACATTTTGAGTCCATTTAAAACTTAAGTTAAAAAATAATCACTTTAAGTAAATCATTTAGTGTGAAAATAGGCCATACATGACAATAAATCAAATTAAAGGTTTGTTTTTTTCTAAAAAATGCACTGGTACAAACCTCAGTGATGTGTGTTAGAAACCACGCAGATTTTTCTATGAACATCAACTAATCCTTTGCACTGATGTGACGGTGAATAACTAATGAATGATGCTGTAGGTAAGTGTAATGTTAACCACCTACCACCAGATGGAGACAGCACTGCATGACTGACTGAAATCTGGGGGCTCTTGATTATCAAAAGGTTTGCAAAAGGACTTGATGAGACGGTGGATTTTTGGAGTCAAGCTCTGCAAAAATTTTTGGGTAAAGATGTCAACCAGGGTCCTTGTTATGTTCTGATCACCTTGATTATTTCAGAAGTTGTGATAAAAGCACTAAAGAATCTTTAAAAAAGGAGAGAAACAGCGACATAATAATAATTAAAAAAAAAAAACAATTTTTTTCCCATTCTTTTAATTCTCAAAGTGAGTGTGAGTCTGACTGGTCAGAGACTTGCAGCAGTCAGTAGAGAGCAGTAGTGCTCTGCCGTCAGAGCTGGGCAGATATCAGCACGCAGCTGCCAGTTAGTTAAAATGAGCAGCACTTTGTCCAGTGACCCCTCTGACCTTGCGCACTGCGTTAAACTTGCAAGGTGAGCGCCTGTTATGACTTTGAGCCGCCATCTCAGATTCACACCACAAAATCTCAACCTTTTAGCATCTGTCGATTCAGGGCTGGGCTTCGGAAATCACCCTGGAATACTTACATCTTCCGTTTTGTGTTCAGTTCCCATCTTCTCCATGTCGATTACAAGCAGAAACGCTTCTTCAAAAAACATTTCCCTGTTTATTGAACAAAAACAAAAAAAGATGGATAATTATGTGTGTCAGGATCTTAGTCAGAAGGTTAGTTCAACAAGATTATTTCATTAAATGGATAGTGACAGCCACAACCAACTGCAATTACAATCAGGCAGTCTGTAATTTGGCAGTAGAGATTGTTCATCAGCCTTCAGTATGGATTTTCTATGCTCAATAAATATAATTGGATTGAGAATCTCTAATGTCTCAGTCCAAACTGACATGTGAGAGGATGTCAGCTAGTGTGAGGCCAGCATCCACTGAGGATGCTGGCAGCAAAGGCACAGGAAGTAGGGAGAACGTTCTGTTAGCATGGTCTGCATAAATAACCTTAACTATGAAAGAAGACATGCACTGGACCTGGTTACTGATTGTTTCCATGCTGACAGGCTGGCTGTGTGTGATCTCTCCTCTCAAAGCGCACCCTTCAGATGTGGGGATGTGATTTAGTGAGAGTAAAGATGGAAAAATGTGGGGAAAGCAGGAGACTGCTGGAGCAATGCATCTTAATCCCAGCAGTCCTGAGTTACTGGTATAATCCCTCAGTGATTTCCATCTATAATGTGAGCCGAAGGGGACGCCAAAGGATTTGTAGATGTGGTTCCTATGGAACTTCTGGACCATCATCACTTCCTTCTTTTTCAGTCTTTTAGATGATAAAATGTTTATGTCATGAAGCTGCACTAAATTACTGACTCACAGGGACTAAACTGAATGGAAACCATGAGCTCCTTGTTTTTTTAGTATAATCTCATGGTTTATTGGTTATGCGGAGCAATGAGCTGAGACAAATGAGCCGGGAAGGCAAAAGTGAATATGGGAGACGTGTGAGGAGACTTCCAGGAGTCAGAGTTTGCTGCTCAGATGAGGTGAAAGCTGTTTCTCAGATGAAAGGTGCGAAGGATACGTTATACCTCTGATAGATCAATTACGTTCAAGCAACTTTCCACCGACGGTTTGATTCCAACCACAAACTGTTTGTAAATACAATCATTTCCTGGTGCAGAACATTGCGTTTCACTTTAGGATGTTGTTGTTTTTTTAATCAAAGATGCATCATGGGTGTTTTTGTTTAATTGGTTGAGCAGAAGGAAACAATGTTAACGCCTACTTTAAAGTGCTGACTAGCTGCAGACTAACAAATGCCATTTATTTTTGGGATGTTTCAATACTCTCTGGTAGTTGACAGAAAACAACAAGATTTTTCAGGTTTTAATATTCTCACCTTCATTCACATCCATCCCTGCTTACAGTCTGTAAGCAAGTTATTGAACTTTCTATTCCAGACTCTTACTCCACACAATTTTGTCGTTCACACCTGGTTTCAGTTGTAATTACCACAGCAGCTCCTCAATTTTAATTAGTTCTCAGGGTATCTATGGCCCCCCGACAGATCCTCAGGTCATATTAGTTGTCATCTTTTCCATCACGCTTTTTTTTTATGTTTATCTTCTATTTTGTTAAATCGATCCAGGTTTCTGTCTTATTACAGTAACGGCTCATCACAACAATTTGACTTAAAGTTATATTTTGTTATATATATTGAGTGGGTCTATACAACCAAGCAAGCAAAAGTGTCAAACTAAGGTTACAAAACAACCGAAGGCATGAGATCTCCAGTTTAAAAACAATACTCCCACTATGATCATCTTTTGATCTATTTTAAGTGTTCCTAATGGTCTTTAATTATAATTATGCAATTCTCAGCCAAAAAAAAAAAACTTGTGTCTTCTAGTGCATAATTTCTGTAGAGAGGCAGTCGTTCATCAAAAATTTTCCATTTCCCATCATCCCTTTGTCTTCACTCTCTCCCGCCAGCTCACAGCCCCTCACAACCCCTACATAACATTTGCAGTAAAACCAAAATGGCGAGCAATATTGGAGCTATTCAGCCAAACAGTTTGATGCCAGATGTCAGCTCAGATGACGAAAACAAAGACATGATTCCAGTCTAAGCAGACGCATCAGAATGGAGCTTGTGGCCTGCCAGCTTCTACGTCACAGATACAAGCTTTTTCCAACAGCATTTTTTGTCTGCTCCTTATTCACAACAGTTTGAATAAAGAAATACTCCCAAATGCAATTTTCAGCCAAAGTTTCCAAATATATGTCATGTTAAAAACACCCAAAACACAAGTCTATAGATAGCTAGATAGCTAGATAGATAGCTAGATAGATAGATAGATAGATAGATAGATAGATAGATAGATAGATAGATAGATAGATAGATAGATAGATAGATAGATAGATAGATAGATAGATAGATAGATAGATAGATAGATAGATAGATAGATGACTTTATTAATCCCACAATGGGGAAATTTCATTTATCTGTGGCAGCAAAAATGCCATTCAGAAATAATCTGTATGTTACATCAATAAAGGACATCAAAAGTGGCATTCATTATTGAATATTATTCTGAAAATTACTATAAAATTATTATTAAAAGTATTATCAAAAATGAGATTCATATTAAATAAATAAATAAATAAATATTAAATATTAAATAAATACAGCTGCGAAAATATAAAAATCATGTGGTCAACTGTAAAAAAAACCACATAATTATTTAAATAATTAAATAATTAAGTAATAAAGCACGTACTAAAAAAACAAACAACTGTTCAAGAACAAAAGAAACAATTGAAAAACATTAACAACTGCAACAAAAGTAGATGAATACAATGAGATTACAAAAAAAAGAAAAAAACAGCTGTGGGACCGTGAGTGTCACTTTAACACCGTGTTGAACAGTCTGATGGCTGTGGGGAGGAATGACCTGCGGTAGCGCTCCTTCTTGCACTGTGGGTGCAACAGTCTGGTGCTGAAGGAGCTGGTCAGCACCTCTACAGTTTGGTGCAGGGGTGGGAGGGTTTATCCATGATCCATCCATCCATCCTCCTGTCCGCCACCTCCTCGATGGACTCTAGTGTGCAGCCCAGGACAGAGCTGGCCTTCCTAACCAGCTTGTTAAGCCTCTTCATGTCTCTGCCTGCACTGCCACCCGCCCAGCACACAACTCCATAAAGGACCACTGAGGCCACCACAGTGTCATAAAATGTCCTCAGCAGCTGTCTGCACACGCAGAACGACCTCAGTCTCCTCAGCAGGTGCAGGCGACACTGGCCCTTCCTGTACAGAGCATTTGTATTGTTGGACCAGTCCAGTCTGTTGTTCAGGTGAACACCCAGATATTTAAAAGTGTCCACGACCTCAATGTCTGAACCCTGGATGTTCATCAGTGAGTGTGGTGGTGAGGACCTCCTGAAGTCCAGGACCAGCTCCTTTGTCTTGCTGGTGTTTAGCAGCAGGTAGTTACTTTCACACCAGCCAACAAAGTCAGGGATGACCCCCTGTACTCCTGCTCATCCCCCCCTGATACACAGCCCACAATGGCACTGTCATCTGAGAACTTCTGCAGATGACAGTGGTGGGAGTCGTAGGTGTAGTCCGATGTGTACAGGGTGAACAAGAATGGGGAGAGCACAGTCTCTTGAGGTGCCCCCGTGCTGCAGACCACCACATCAGACACACAGTCACGCAGCCTCACAAACTGTGGTCTGTCTGTGAGATGGTCCAAGCAACCAGATGTTGGTCCACACCTGCAACCTCCAGCTTCCTCCTCAGCAGTGATGGCTGGATAGTGTTGAAAGCACAGGAAAAATAAAAAAAAACATGACTCTCACAGTGCTCCCAGGGGACTCCAGGTGAGACAGGGCTCAATGCTGCAGGTAGATGATGGCGTCATCCACCCCGATGCCCGATGGTTGATATGCAAACTGCAGCGGGTCCAGTGCTGAGCTCACCTGGGTGCGGAGATGGCTAAGGATGATCCTCTCCATAGTCCTCATCAGGTGGGAGGTTAAGGCTACAGGTCTGAAGTGGTTCGGTTCCGTAGGGCGGGGTACCTTTGGAACCGGAACCAGGCAGGGAGTCCTCCAGAGGACTGGTACCTTCTCCAGTCTCAGGCTCATATTAAATATGAACATCATCACCTCACAGAGCTGGTCTGCACACTCCCTGAGGAGCCTGGAGGTGATGTTGTCAGGGCCTGTTGCCTTCCTGGCCTTTGTTCTCCTTAACTCCTTCCTAACCTGATTCAGGGTGAGGCAGAGGGGGGTTGGAGGGTGGGTGTGCGGTGGCTGGTCTGGAAGAAGGGCAGAGTGGACTGCTTGGCGCTGAAGTGAAAACAGCTGGAGCTGGGAGGAGACACCCCAGCTGGAAAGGTGTGAAGAGGGGGCCGTGTGGGTGGAGACTGGGGGCTGGGCAGAATCAAATCTGTTAAAGAACAGATTCAGTTCTTTGCCCAGGCTTGGTCACCTGTGACCTGGGGACCATTTCCAGCCTCACTGTGGCCCTAGATGTGTTTCAGACCTCTCCACACATCACGGATGTTGTTCTGTTCCAGGCGCTGCTTCAGCTTCTTCCTGATGTTGTATTTCAGGATTTCAGGTCCCTTTGTACTCTGTGCTGCTCCTCCTTGTCCCCAGAGAGAAAAGACCTCTTCTTTTCATTTAGGAGGGTCTTCAGCTCAGGAGTGACTCAGGGCTCATTGTTGGAAAAACACTGCACTGATTTTGTTTGCACTGTGTTTTCCACACAAAAATTGACATAGTCCATGATGCAGTTAGTGAGACTGTCAATGTCCTCCCCGTGTGGACTGCAGAGAACGTCCCAGTCTGTGGTGCTAAAACACCACAGACTGTCTCTCTCTCTCTCTCTCTCTCTCTCTCTCTCTCTCTATATATATATATATATATATATATATATATATATATATATATATATATATATATATATATATATATATATACACTATTTTTAGTATTTATAGTTTGAATAAATTTACTATTGGTAGTACTAAGAATAATTGTAATAGGTCAAACAAATGGGATACAATTGTTTTTCAGATGTTTGTATTTCTTTTCATTTTTATTGTTATTTTTTCAAAATGTGCAGTTTAATAACTTTTTTGGGTTTGCATGGTAACTTAATATAAAGAATAAAGGTGAAACAAACAGAAATGCAGCTCTGAAATGGTCAGCTATTCAGTCCCAATATGAAACCTTTTTAACTTTTAAGAGAATAGAAAGTTTTTAGGTCTAATTAGAGGAATGTTGTAAATGACTTTGAGTTCATTAAAACCATAATAGATAATATAACAGACTTTTTAAAATTGTCATTCATGGAGAAAAATATATTCTTTAGGGGTAAACATAAAAAACAGTTAAGATCAGAGGTGGAGCAGCTGTGAGTGAGTCGGTGTGATTCCAGAACCAGGCAGTCTATGTGCCCTTGGGCATAGTCACTGAACTTTTCTAACTTTGTAAAAGTTATAATCTTGTACATGGGAATGTAAAGAGAGACCTATTTATGACTGATACAGAACACTTGATAGAAAAAACAGAAGTTTAGATGAACCACCAACAAAAAGTTTCAGGACTAAAGTGCGAATATTTACGAAGTTAACAGCAAACTATCAGCATGAAAATCACAGTGGAACCATTGGCTTTTTATTTATTTGTTTTTAGACTGAGGCTTGGTTTCCCCCCATACAGCTGCTCGTTCTCGCACACATGCTCCAGCAGAAGTGCACGAGCAGCAGAGATCAAAAAAAATAAATGGCCTCTGCTTGACAGCACATTTTTGCTTTACTATGACAACCACTGTGTGGCTGCAGGCTCACCCAGGGGTGTGTGGAATGCCGGCAAAAAAACAAAGGATTATTATTAAAGGGCAGGAAAAAAAAGCCATGGAGGTGTTTCTGAAAGGAGGCGGGGTGCCCAACATGCCTGGCATCCCAAGGTCAAGAGCAATGCCCTCCGGCGGGCAAGTGCTGTGAAGAATGGCAATGTCAGTCAGAAACCTCCCTCACCTCACTGGCCCTGTCAGTTTGCCAGCCATAATTAATCTCTCTCTGGTTAAATATAAAGATTGTAAATCACAGCATGAACCTGCACTATTTGTGTGTGTGTGTGGGGGGGTGTTCATCTATCAGCGAATGGCATTTTGTAAGCAGCAGCCACCGATGGTCTCCACTTCTTACTCATAAAGGTGTCAGTCACCCTCTCTGCTGTGTGAAAAACGCTGTTTTCAAAACTTCACATTTGAAAACAAACAGGAAACTTTTTGCTAAAAAGGGGAAACCTTTGGACGTTGAGTGGGTTTCAGAACATATTTAATCAAATATAGATTATCGTTCAAAAATTTTGATTGCTTAAAATAATTTATAGGATTTGTAAATCCTGTTACCGCGTCCTTGTGGTCTTTTAATAGTACAATAAGTAGTCTATGCTAAAACTGATGCAGTATACTTAAGGTTTACTCTTTATATAGTCTTTCTGTATATTGTGAACTGAAAATGTTCCAATATAGTCTGAAAAAGTATTCAGTTAGTATACTTCCACTTCACGATCTATAGTATATTTTGCTATACTTAAACCTAAGTATACTTAATAAAATGAACTTCAAGTATACAACTTTTTAGTCATCAAGAAGGTCACCATTTTAGTTTAATGCAGTTTGGTGTTGGTACATTAGCAAATGGCGATCCTTCTAACAGGTATCTATGTCTCTCACTTGAGGGATGGTTTGGGGACAGGTTTCAAAATCCAGACCCTGAGGCTCAGTGTCCTACATGTTTTCTTACTGGGCTTCCATTGTAGCTTCTAATTGGCCAGTCACACCTGATCCAGGTAATTAGCAGCAGGTAGGGCTGAGTTTCTGAAAATTCAGCAGGAGACTGGTCCTCGAGGGGTCTGTACTTTCCTCAAAGTTTGAGGACGTTTCCCATCTGCATTAATAACGGCAGCGTAAGCCAAGATGTACAGTCAGTACATTGGCACATAGCGCCAGAATGGCAATGACATTTACAGGAGATCAAATTGATTTTTCATTTGTCTTTTTAGTGACTCTGGGTCATAAACACCCGTACTGCTTCCAAAACCCTGAAAAAATAAGTTGCGGCAGGTGAAGTTTCAAAAGCTTGCTGATTCACGTTTCAGCGTGAGCTAAAAGGCCAAAAGGAGAATCACAAGGTAAAGCAATTGCCCCGGTCCATCAATGTGGATGGTCTTTAAAAAACAGATTCCATCAAGTCAGTCTCATAATTCACGAGAAAAAAAAACTTCAAGATTCTGGGGAGACGTCCTGTTAGGTTCACCTCAAAGTCAGACCACGAACCGCCTACCAGAAAATGAGAAAGACTCAACATTTCTCTAAACCAGGGGTCGGGAACCTTTTTGGCCGAGAGAGCCATAAACGCCACATATTTTCAAATGTAATTTAGAAAGAGCCATACAATAATGTAGCGTCCCTGTCCCACACTGAGGCACGGAGACTTAACCTCTTTTAAGGTTCTTTATTCTGGTTACTGCAGACCGCAACAAACACTGAACAATTAATTCAGCAACTCCTCAATCTCTCCCGCTGAGACGAGAGCTCTTCTCCCACTTTATATTCCTCTGCTCCCGCTCCAGTCCTCCTATTTCTCTTATTCGGCCCATAGCTGAACCCCATTGGTCCAAACCACCTAACAACAGGCTGAGCGACAGAACTGAGAGCCAATCAGATCTCTGCATGATGTGTTTAATGAACTCCAGAACTTTTAACGCGGCGCAACAGCGGACCCAACTCAGTCCACTACAATATGTTTAAAACTAAAAATACAAGCGAATGTGAGCATTTGATGTAATTTCAACATTTTTAAAGTACAATAAGTCTGTGGATTCTTTTTAATAACATGGTTATGCTGTTGCTAATAAATGATGAGTATTTCTCGTGGTGGTTCTGCTGATGGGCTTGTCTGGTTGATACGTGGTGAGTTTCTGCTTCATGCAGGCGTTGAGACTTTAATCGTGATCGTAGGTCTGAATGTTCTGGAGATGTGACAAAGACTCACATGCAGACGTGGAGCCAAACACACACTCACACTGCAGTGAGTGAAGGACAGCGGGTTTTACGTTTTTACAATCCCTGTGCGATTCACCTGCTGCCTGTGGAAGAAAGCAGAGGGTGGGGGGCACCCCCACCCTCTGCTTTCTTCCTCACATCCCGTGCCTGCATCTGCGCGCTCTTTCTCAGAGACGGGAGCGCGCAGGTTTAGGCACGGCAATTAATAGGTTTCCTGCTGGAATAAACTCTGTGAAATAGTAGATAATAGTAAACTGAGTGCTGGCGCAGATTTTTCTCTCCAAGCACCGCTACTACTGCGCGCCTCTGGCATCGCATCGCGCATGAGAAGGACTGGTCTAATGAAAAAAAAAATAGTATAAATAAAGATTTGTCTGCGAGCCATACGTGACCATCAAAAGAGCCATATGTGGCTCGCGAGCCATAGGTTCCCGACCCCTGCTCTAAACTGTGCATCACCTTTTTTTTTCAGTCACATGAAAAAAGTTAGGAGAGAATTGTTATAAAAACACAGCAGAAAAATGTAGTTGCTGAAATTTTGCATAGAGGAAAAGATCTAAATGAAGCATGAGGGTTTGACTCATTATTACAAGGGAATGGTGATGTTTGGTCACAATGTACAGTTCCAGAAACTAAAATATGAAAAACATCCTAAACTTGCAATGACGCAAAAGATAAAGAGTATTTTTAATTTTTGCTGTTCATTAACTTTGTCAAAATTATCTAATTTTTAATGTAATGTCATTTTTCTGGCACCTAAAAGTCACCTTTTCAAGCACACTACCAAATCAGACCAATGCTGATGTGGAAGTTCATCAAAGAAATGTGTTTGCTGAGTCGAACGTTTAGCCCTCAGTGTGAAATTTAAAACAACTTCACTTCCTGAACACCTCTTTATGTCTGTTTTTGATAAATGATAGCAGTTGTGTGCAGAACTGGTATTCATCTGACATAAAATTCCCTTTTAAAAGTTGTTCCAAACCAGATCATTTCTTAATTAAAAGTTTAATAGTCAGTGGACTTCCATCTTTCTCTGCTGCTTGTGTAGCTCTGATCGCATACAGATGTTAAAGCTGCAGAACACCTCTGGAACTAACAACTTTGATTGTGGACTCAGGATTTGATCAATCATAAAGTGGAAGGGCGTTTACTTGTGTGCTTGCAGGGGGTTGAACTGGGAAAAAGCCTTTGCAGATGCTTGTTAAATTCACGGTTAGAAGCCCAACAGGTCTTTTTCAACAGTGAGACTAATGCATATTTGATTGATGAATTTTTTCATGCTGAATGAAGGAGCAAATATTCCTGTGCACACTTTTAGATTATTTGGCCACAAAAAGGTCAAACCAGGGAAGTATTATGGTCTTCTTTTGTTCAAAAGTGCTGTATGTTGCTGTGAAAATGTTGACTTAATGCAGCTACGGAGAAGCTATAGGAGCTACGGTGGGTCAAAGAGCGCGTGTTGTCTGGATGTTACCGGTGACATCTCTGGAGTTGAAGGGTTAAAAAAAAAGTTCCCAAACGGCTATAGGTAGAGTGGTCAACCTCTTACTGGAAAGTTGGAATGTCTGTTCCCCTTCTGCCTGCTCATGTGTCGAAATGAAGAAGACACTGAACCCCACATTGCTCCTGGTGGTCTGGCTAGATTTGCATAGCAGCTCCACCACCATCAGTGTGGGAATGTGTGTGTGTGCATGGGTTAAAAGGACTTTATACCATGGTCCGGTTGAATACTCGATTCTGATTGGCTGCTGGGTATGCATTCAAATCTGATAACCGCACAGTGAAAAAAGAAGTTCCGGTCGGCTAGCTTAAATGTTTTGTATCACTGCGCCGGCTTCTGTAAAACAACCTTTTGCTTCATCATCTGGGCAAAAACAAGCGGTAAGCGATTAACTTTCCCTCTGAATTGATGCTTTATTCAACCCATCGGGACGATTAGCATATATAAATCGCCGAATCTTGACTGCAGCGGTGGTGCGGCGCGATGCGCTGCATCACGTAACATATAGTCCGCTGTTTGTGAGAAAAGTGATCCAAATCGAAAAAAAAAACAAGAATTAAGGACTAAAACCTGGTTAATATGTATTGCTTTTGTAAGTGACCATGGTATAAGTGGGTTAATGGCCTTCGAAGTGTGCGGTTATTACTTTTTAACGCACTTCGCGGAAGCAACCGTCCGACGCGAAGCGGAGGACGGTTCAGGCTTCCACGGCGTGCGTTAAAAAGTAGTAATCGCACACTTTGTCGGCCATTAACCCTTACGTAAAGCACTGTGGGCCCTAATAAAGGGAGAAAAGTATTATACAGCAGTATATATGTACTTTAGGTCCACATCTCTGACCCTGTATCTTTTTGAGCAAAGTCATTGGTGATGTCTGTCTTCCCCTTGCTCTTTTGTTTCCTGTTCCGGTTGGCTGTGGCTTCTCCTGGAAGGTTCCACCCACTCACCTGGGGTTCCCCTTCTTGTTAGGTTACTTTGTTTGGACAGTATTTATTTGTTTCTGTCCTAATTGTCGGAGCGTCAGATTCAGTTGACTTACATTTGGATTTTGATTCTCTGTACTCCAGTTAGTGTTGTTTAGTCAGGATGGTTTGCATGTTTTTTGTTTGTTTTTTTCCACATGGAGTGGTGCTTTTTCGTATCAAAATGCCAAATCTTTCCTCTGCCTGTCCCGTTGTGCCCTACATCTGGTTCAAAGTAACACTTTGAGTTGAATGACTGGATTTTTCTCTTTGGATTCAAATGTTTCACTTTGGACCTTCCCCAGAAAATACAATAGACCTCCACAAATTCTTCCTCAGCCAATCACACTCCCCACTCCTTCTGTTGCCACTTTAAGCGCAGACAGGGGGTAAGCATCTTGTACTCATTACCTCTGTGTTTACTTACATCAAAAGTCCAGTACTATTCTACTTGCCCTCCATCCTGTCCTCAACTCCTGGTCATCAAGTAAGTCTCATCTGTTAACTCTCTCTCACCTCTTGTGTGTTGCAGTTTAAGGTTTCTCCTATGGAGAAACTGTTGCTCAATGGACCCTTCATCCAGTTTTTTTTCCCTGTTGTCTTTTGATAACCGATTCTCACATGTTACCATTTTTTTTCTCAATTGTGTGCTGATATTACAAGCAGAGCTAGAGAAACATTAAATTAGTAACTTGCAGGAGTAGAGCTCAGTGCTTAAAACCAAAACAAAAGCTCTCCGCTGCGACTCACTGCCCCTCATTTTCTCATTCAAAGCATGTTAAAGGTCCGGCAAAGCTGAGGAAACAATCATAGACTGATAACAGCGCCGCAAATAACAGGCTGCTGAGCCATTAACCTCATGTGCACCGTTTATATGGATTTAGTTTGGCCAAGAACAGACCGAGTCCTTCACCACGTGAGCAGTGACACATTCACTGACTGACACATGCGATGAAGAGCTTTTCAAACTGAGCTTAAGTGGAATCAATCATATGAACTGAGAACATTTAATGCATAATGTCGAAAAAAACCAACATCAGGAAGTCTTTCTAGCTACCAAAATGGTACAGAGAGTCACCCAGAATCCCATTTGTCAGTCACTTCTTTCTTCTTGAGTGCATAAACTGGTCAACTGTTTCATTTAAAAGTTCCTAGTCTTGAGTGCCATGCTCTTATAAGACCACTTACAATTTCCCTTTCTCCTGTGAACTGCAAACATTGAAGATTCATCTTTAGTATGTTTTTTGATGAGCAGCGTTAGTGTCAGTCGAATGTCCTTGTTAGATAACATTTTCCTTTCCATGTGCTTTTTTTTTTTAAGCATAAAGGATGTAAGTGTGTGTTTGTGTTTGTGTAAGGCTGTTTGTTCTGATGCATACTTTGTCCTCAGAGCTTTCCTTTCCATGAGATTCCAGATGCTGTCATTTGCACATTTGGGAGGAGACAGAGCATTCAGGTGTGTGAGACATCCTCAACACAGAAAAAAACAAAACTCTGCCATGTGTTCCTACAGTCACATGTAAACAACAAGAACAACATCTAGCTTTGATTAGAGATAAATCCAACAAAACAAAACTAGGAAAAGCACATTAATTAGACAAGCCTTTGGTCAAGGTTATACATCTTTCAATACTCAAAAATTACAAAAAAACAAACAAACCAAAAACTGATCAGTGGATCTGTGTGGAAAATTCGCAGGATAATGTCTCTATAATAAGAGGGTTTAAATTATGTATGTGAAGTGGGAAATTCTTTAATGCACCACCCTAGTTTGGCGCATCATATAAAAAAAACACACCAGCTTAAGTGTTTGCTGTAGAAAGATGAAAATCTCTTTTTGTTTTGGATCAAGAAAAAGGAAAAAAGAAAGTTTTGCAGGAGCAGTATTAGAAGCTCTGAGAGCCAAATCTATGGTGGCCCTGAAGGGCAAATCACATCAACAAATCACTCAACGTAAAAAAAAAAAAACATATTAAAGATCACAACATCAATGAAAAAAGAAAAACAAATAATCAAAAAACAACTTTACATTTAAGAAATCCAAACAACATTTTAGAAACCAAAACATAAAAAAAAAATCTTCCAAAAAACAAAAATCAATGTTTTAATGATTTCAAAAACTGCACTCTAAAAAGGAAAAAGTTGATCCAACCTAATTGAATCACTTCAATTGGTAACACCTAATTGAATTAAGTTCATTCAACTACAATTTTTATGTTTATCCAACTTAAATTGATAAGTTGATTTAACTTAAATGAATTACTTCAATTGGTAACACCTAATTAAATTAAGTTTATCCAACTTAATTTTTTAAGGCTATCCAACTTAATTCAAATGTTGATCTAACTTATAGAAATTCTTTTTCAATTCGTTTATACAATTTTAATTGTCACATTATTCTAAAGTTTCTACCACTGGGCCTAGTGAATTTCATATCAAAGACATAAATGACTCAGCAATGTCTCACATTCCATGGCAGGAGCTCACATGTCACGAACTCTGTTTTTAATATTTGTGACTAGGGTATCTTGCCGCACAAGGGGGTTGGTCATCATCCTCTACCAAACTCTAACTCATGGTGCAGAAAAAAATAAACATAACAGGTTAAATTACTAGTTCAAACAGAGTAAAACAGCTGGACAACAAAACCCATGGACAAAAACTCACAATTAAACCTACAATCTGCCCAGATAGGCAAAGAAAATGGTATCCCATAATTCCTTGCGCTGCCTCACGTTATGACATCATTATGCATTGACAGGTTCACACCAAAGTTCCACCAACTTAATTGAATTAAGTTGATTGAAAGTAAAATAACTATGTCAGACAACTACTTGTTATTTTTAAGTTGAATGAACTCAAGAAAATGATTTATTTTCACCAAAATAAATAATTACCGTAAGTTAGAACAACGTAAAAAAGTACATCTTTCCAACTACAGCCCAATTACTCTTTTTAGAGTGAAAACTATAAAATGAATGAACTCAGTAGGGGTGGGATTATATAAAATTGCTTCTTCCCACTCCTTTTCAAGCAATAAATCAAGCTCTACTTAATTTTAGTTAATGATCACTGCATTTAATTAAGCAAATGTGATTTAAGTGACTTTTTTGTTTTGTTTTATTGTCTGTCTTTTTAAACTATGCATTTCAACATTTCTGTAAAGTGTTTGACACATGTGTGTGAATTCTTTCTTGCTTTGACTATAATGCTTGAAACAAATCAATAAATCAAATCAAATTAAATAATATGTGACAGGAACCTGGAAAAGTAAAGGGTACTATAAGGCAACACTGATTTGGATATTGACCTGTGAGTTCTGAAGAAGAGGGAAAGCAGAAGGATGTTTTTCCCAAACTGTGGTAAAGAGTTGATCGATCAACCACTGGACTTTTGCGGTGGGTGTGGCCAGAAGCCTAAAGAAAGATCTTCTGTTGGAAGACACTGTGTTAACAAGCCGTTCCACGAGTGATGTGCCATAATACCTACCTTTTCCAGTTTCTTATTGTGCTTCATTGTTTAACATTTACTTTTGATTTCTGAAAATACTTTTGTTTTCCAAAATGTTTCTTTTTTATTTTGTTTCACTTTTTTTAAATGTTTTTTTTTTTTTTTTTTTTTTTTGAAAATGTGTTTTGGTTTCTGGAATTTTGCCTATTTATCTATTTATAATCGTTGTAATCTTTAATATGTTTTTGTTTTGAGTGATTTTTTATGTAATTTGGACTTCAGAGCCACCGTACATATGTGTTTCTATACCAGCCAATGAAGGTGTTAGACAACTATTTCCTCAGAGAAGCAGCTGGTAACTGTGTGACATCACTCAGTTGGTTTGGTCCACTCTTAAAAGTGCAACGTGGAAGCAAAACCAATTGAGCTGACTTTTTTTGTGGCATTTTCTGCACAATCTAATTAACTCCAGTTATCCATGACGTCCTCTCAACATGAAAACATCCTACACCCAAATGTCAGAATGTTGGTCCAAAACTGACTCATACAAGTAAAAAAATGACTGAAATCTCATCAGCAACTTCACATCAGATGGAATAATAGAAAATAGAATGAAAGTGTTTTCTACGTAGTTAGAACATTTTTTAAAATTCTGAAACATTCAAATATAATGCTGACAGAAATACACGTTGAAGAATAAATATACTAATTTTTGTAAACTTACAAAAGCTATAGCAGCTTTATAAAAATGGAAAGCCAAAATTTCTCTGCCAAAATGTTATTGACAATAATAAAGGTGGCTGTACTTTTCTTTTACATTTGGGATAAGCTTGTTTAAAATGTTTCTGTTTCTGTTACACAGTGAGGACTATTTAATATAATTGTTTTAGTCTGGGTTTATTTTTTTGCTTTTGTTGTGCATGCATGCTTGTGTACGCAGAGCGAGAGAACACCTCAGTGAAGTTATGACTTGATTTCTCAGCGCCTTTAACACCTCATTAAACGGCAGATTTTAAGACTTTACATGGTTTCAAGGCCCCATAAAAAGTATTTAAAGCAAGAAGGCAATAAAAAACACTTACCACCATGAGAAATATGAAAAAAAAAAACAAATAAAAAAAGGCTGCTTTTTTTAAAGTAATAACGCTGTAAAATAGAAGTGGTCTCCATTTTCAGTGTGTTAGAGAGTTAAAAAAAACTCATGAAAACAGTGTAAAAATAGAAGTAACTTCAAAAAACGTCATAACTATTAAGCACACATTGAAAGAAGCTTGAAAAAATGTTAAAAAGGAGCATTAATGTGTTTTTACACAATCTCTCCTCTTTTTTTCATAGATTTACATCAATCCTTTAAGTAAAAAAGTAAAAAATAAAAATAAAATATAGATTTTTTATTGTTTATGGCTTCAAGGATAACCTGTTCTCTCTTTGAGGCCTGAAATAGAAGATATCCTTCACAGCCACAAGCAATAGAAAGCAGGTAATGTTAGCCGAGGCTTCAACATAATTATGATTTTCATGGATTCCATGTTGTAGGTCACCAAGGCCAAATGCCAAGAAAAAGCTGCAACAACTGATAGTAACTCATTGGTAAAAACTAAAGTTAGTAAAGCTCATTTAAGTATAGTAAAAGCAACTTAGACATTTTTAGAGAGCAAAGAGTTTATTATATTTCTTCAGAATAAAGACTTTAGTACAGCACACACTGTCCAAACACTTGTGGGGGTACATGGTAGCTCAGGTTGGCATTATTTCCTGCTGTTTTAGGGTTCGGTTCATTTATGGTTACTAGGCGATGCTCCAAGTGCTTGAGGGAGGGATTGTGAAGGTCTTTTGTCAAGGTGCTCGCCTTGAAGACCTTTCAGTTAACATGACAGAGCATTGAAGCAACAGATGTGACACCGGCTAACCCCCGGTAACTAACCAGCAGCTGGCGCACACACAGCTGGAGGTGTCAGGGATCAAAGTGACAACACTGATAATTGCAAGGCCTTTTTACCCCTTTTGGCTTACTTGCCGCTTTTTCCGAGTCTGAGTGTTCTAATCTACTTATTTCTCATAAGGATAGAATGATGCAGCTGATAACACTTGAGAGAAATGTAATTACACAACACAGCACTGCTGTCCTGGTGAATGATGAATATAAATCTTTCAACGCAGACAAAGGCTGTCATCACTTTATTCAGTTATTCTCTTTTTTTTGTGCGTGTCCTGCTCCAAAATGTGGAGTGCTGCAAGAACAAGCTCATTTATCAACATGTCTTCCAGTTGTAAAAGGCAGAGAAATATTATCACATTAACACTTGATTTCCATTTTCCATGAATCACTTTCTTTTCTGTTTCATTTTTAGAAACATGTTTCATCTCTCTGCACAAGTGAACAAAGCTCTATCTCTGAAAAGGGTCAAGTTAGCTGGAAGATTCACTGCTGAAATGAGAGGTGAGCAGCGCTCACATGTGACCCCATGCGTGTCATGGTCCCGCCTCCTGTCTCCCCACCTGTGAGGAGCTGACAGGTAATCAGCACAATTACTCTCACCTGTGTGACTGTCTTCTTAAGCAGGCTCCGCCCAGAGGACCTCTGCCAGAAAGTCATCTGCTGTCAGTCACTCGCCAGCCGCCTGCATAAGCTTTCAAGCTTTGGTCTGATTCCTGGCTTTGGACTTTGGATCACGGATATTGCCAGTCCCATCCCTGCCCCTCAGATTGTTCTGGAACTGCCAACTGCTTCTCCTCTCCCTTTGTTGCACTTGACGTCCTTCTCTGGGTCAAGGACTGACTGATCTACTAGATTCATTAGTTTGAGACTCTTGAATAAACTATTTTTGTAAACTCTGAGCAGTGTCCTTCCTGGGATCCGTTTCTCACATCCTTTGTACATTTAGTCTGAAAATGGTCAAAGAAACCTGCGTAATGACGCTTGAATGGGAGAGTTTTGAATGTGGAAGCCCAAATTGTGAACTCATGCACGTTTACATAGACCTTTTGTTGGACGTGTGTGAACGTAGCTTTAGAGAAAAAGTCCAGACTTGTTCTCACCAACGACTCACAATAATCACATGGCATTTCCTCCTAATGGCTGGCAGCAAAGTGACAAGGGTTCAAAGAGCCAGCTGCGTGTCTTTTGTTGTTTGCTTTTTTATTTTTGGACCACATTTGCAGTGACAGCCAAGCGCCTTGTAGATCATCTCAGATGTTGTGCACATAGCATTGTGCTTTCTGAAAACAGATTCGAATGGATTGATCCAAAGAAGGCAGCATGGGTTGGTGATGATAACACACTGCTATCGACAGGCTTTAAGGATGATCAAAAAGCGTTAAAATGAAAAGTGATGTCTCGGCCTTCTGCATGTTCATTGTTGGTGAGCAGCAGTGGTTTTCAGATTCCTCCAGACTGATAAGAAAACTAAGAAACTGCCTTTGATTCTAAACCTGCTGACTTTAGGCATCAGGAGGAGCAGCAGCCGGTGGTTCTACTTCTGACCGATGCTTTCTTACAAATGTCCTTGGGCAAAACGTTGAAACCCACTCAAAGTGATGAATTCATTATTAAGTGAAAGAAACCAAATTGAAGCCGTCTACAGTCTTAAACAAGTTTGAAACATTTGAAATTTTAAGCCTTGAAAAGTACTTCATCAGTTTAGGCCTTTGATCATTCAATAACAAGACGTGTCATTGTCGCCTGTTTGTTTTGCTTCATTTTATGCCAGATTTAATGTGCCGTCCTTGTCAGAAATATTAGGATCATAATTATATGCTCTGCAGAGATAAATGCAAATGAGCTAATTCCTGTCAATACAGTTATTATAATAAAAACTTTAAGATTACTAAGGGGAAAAAAAACACAAACTAGTAAGCCCATAGAAATGTTGTCTTTAGTAGGGGAGACCGGGGTCAGTTGCAATTTCTCCATTCAGGAACAAGAGTAATCTCATCACACTGCACATGCTGAATTCAGTCACAAGCCTGAATACGAATAATAGTTGTCTTTCAGCAAACACAGCTAAATATAAAAGGTAAAATGTTATTTTGAGGTAAGAAAGTATTTTTTTGCATTCAAGACTTTTTTGTAATTACACAGCTTGCTTTATAGTTGAACTTATCAAACGTGTATCACGTTAATTATGGGAATGTTTAACTTTCTCTGAGTGAAGTTTGGAAAATGTTGCAATTGACCCTAAAAAGGTTTAAAAAATGTATGAGTGGATTTTAATCAAAGCTTATACCATGGTCTGGGTGAATACTCGAATCTGATCGGGTGCTGGGTGTGGATTAAAAAGTGAAAATGCACCGTAATAATGCACGCTTAAAAAAAAGTTCAGGTCACAAAGCTTAAATGTTCTATATCAGTGTTTTTCAACCTTTTTTGAGCCATGGCCTTGACAAAAATCCCGCGGCACACCAGCATCAAAAAAAAAAAAAAAAGGAGAAACTCAGTCTGTATTGATTTACAGCCCCTCCGCAATCTATCTTGTGATAATTGTGGCAGAAAAAGCTAAAAAGTTGCAGCTGTTTTTTTCTAAAAGATGTAATAAAAGTTAAGTTAGAAGATTCAAAAACTGTTTGATGTGAGTTCGTTGTGGTTTCAAGACGTGAAGACTCGTGCGCTGAGACGCTGTCACTTTAACCCAATGCATCATGGGAGATGTAGTGCAAACAGCAGCCGAACGCAGACGGACTTGCTTCTCTGAGCTTCATTGTTTTGTTCTCTTGTTCCACGGTCTGATACCGGATCCAACGGAAAGCTACACCGCTAAAGATGAGCTTTAGCTGTTATTTTGTTGGAACTGAGCGACTTTATGAGCAGAATCGGAACAAGGAAGCGAAGACTTTAACCACTTCTGATTGGTCAGACTGATGACATGTGATTAATCCTCCAAGAATGATTGGTGGAGACAGTTAAAGGGGCGGGACTTTTCCTAAAACAGCTGTGGCTAGGGCTAAATTGCGGTGCCGTCATTCTTATCAAAATCTCTTTAATAGAATCAAATAAACAGAAAGAAAAAAGTATTTTACAATCTTTTATATTCCTAACTACTCTGTTTTATCAGGGCATGTCTGGATGAACAAAGAGCTGATATCCTGGAGATGGTAAATGTTTTTAGATCAGTGAATGGGTAATTTCCCACGGCACACTAGTGTGCTGTATGTAGTACACCGGTTGAAAAACACTATTCTACATCACTGCGCTGGCAGTTTTAAAAATTCCCTCAACTCTTCCATTTGTGCTTCAGAAAAGAAAATAATAGTAATTAGTGCCGTAGTGATATATTTTACACAGATAAATATGGATTCTCGTTACATTTTTTAGCACAGATGGAGATGATCGTTTCAAGAGCAGGTCTGTGTTTTTCAAAAAATCTGATGTTCTTATGAATATTTCATAGCAACATCTCTTTTATGTGCCTGCATGTTTTTATTTCTCAGTCCTTCACCCAATAATACATTTTTTTGTCTGTGTGTCTGTTTTCCTGCATCTAACTTTGACATCAAACATTCATGGACATGGATTAGGAAATGTGTGTGTGCATGTGAACAATCAAATATTAATTTAGCCTAAAGAAAGCCTTTTTGTAAAAACTGCAGGATATTTAGAGCTGCACAGTTTGAGTTAAGTTCTTCACATTCAGATTAATAAAATGTTGCTGCTACAACAGGAGGAAGTTTAACAAACCAAACTTGAACTCCAAGTAAACTTTGTTGTAATCAGGCAACAAGAGCATGGATTGCAAGAAATTTTAAATCAGAGGTACTAGTTTTTATACTCCAGGTAGATGATGTTTGTCTCGAATTTTGGATGAGTGTGTGTCACTTTTCACTGTTGTGGCTTGCTGTGCAAATTGGACTCTTTTATTATTCTGAAAGGAATTCTTCAGAGTTTTCCCCCAATGAGTAATAGGGGTCTGCTCCAGAGCCACATGCTGCTTTTTAATCTCCCCATCATGGCTGTTTAGCTTTAAAAGACAATGCAAACAATTTGAACACAAAGTAATTTATAGTTCTGGTTAAATTATTTTTTACTAATTAAGTTTTGTCATTTATGTTTTAGATTTTTGACATGGGCAGAAAAATGGTAAACGGTTTAATCTATTGTCTATGCATCTATCAATTCATCCATTTATCTATCCATTATTATACAAATTGACATTTTTTTACTTGTTTTTTGGAATTTTTAATTTAAGTAAATCTGCGAAAGCAGATTTGACACTGGGTGTATTTTATTTTGAAAGGAACTTGAATATTGCTCTTGTTGAAGGAACAGAGGTTATAGTTTTTATTTGTATTAAAATGTAATCCTGTTATAATTCAATTGATGTAAATATTTAAAAGCTATAGTTTTAGAAATGAATGAAAAAAACTATAGCTTTTAAATACTTACAATAACTGAAATATAACAGGATTTATAAATGAATGGCTTAATGGGCACAAAAACATACATAAAGTGTTTTTTTTCATAGCTCTCACTGGGTTTTAGGAAATTATCCCAAATAGTTCTTTTAGCATTAAAGGCTGTGGACCTTTTGCTCTAGAATGTCGCTATCCTGCTTCAGTTTTCCAAAAGCCGGAAGCTTTTAAATCTTTGTTCAGCTTCACTAACAAACTTGGCTTCAATTTGGTTTTAAGGTTCTGTTGCCAAATGAGTCTCATAAGATGGAGGTTGTGGAGGTTTAAACTTCCCAGTACACAAAGTGCCTTTTTTGCTCACTGCAAACGTGCGGTTTTATAGATGACAGGCTTTAATTATAAACAGTTTGATAAGCAGACTTACAACACTGCTTAATTTTAGCTCGTCAACGCCTAATCCAGGAAAGTTTGTTGATGCGGCTGCTCATTTCCTCCCACGTAACACCACCTGAGGTCACAGAAATTTTACATACTGATATGGCTTAGAACTGTGAAGACCAGACTTTTGTGTGAAACACACGTTTCATGCCAGGATGCAATTTCAAAGCTCTCATTAAACGGTTTATTTAAGCAACATCTGCTGGATCTCATCCAGCTAAATAGCTGGGCCACAACTAGCTGTTTTCTGGTGAATTCATCCAAACCAGGCAGCATTATTATTTTTTTTTAATCATCACCATTATTATTAAGGTAACTGTAATTTTTTACAGCACATTACAGGATCTGAAAATAAGCCTATTTTTCAGCCCACTTGACATTTAACAACTTTGTTCAGTGTCCATCAATTTAGCGTTCAACAAGATCGGTTTGCCCACAAGCCTCACAAATTCTGGGAATCTGATCTGCATTCTCTGAGTAATAAAACTCAAAGAAAGGAAGTCATAACGAGTTTTTAAATCACAGCCGCTGACCGAAAGCAGGAGACGGAAACTGCAATTTCCACTTTCATTTTTAGGGAATCAGAGTAATGCCTTCTCCGCTGTATGCTAATGTGCAGAGTGTTCTCCTTTGTGTCTGTGTGTGTGCATATAAAATATTGTTTTACAGTAATTAGACTTTTCACTTGAGCGATTCCTCGCTTTAATTAAATGAAAGTCAAACTGGTGGAATGTGCCAAAAGTATCTTTTCCACAGAGGATAGGCTGCTGCACAAAAGAAAACAGGATTTTGTTATTGACTGGATGTAACTGTGCAGAGCTGTGACTTTTGACCTGATGGATCTTGACCGCATTCATCAACTCCCTGCACCCGGAGGAAGTACTATACCTTTCAATGTGTAAGTCAGGCTTTTTTTGCATAGTTTACTTAGGGATGGGACTTATACTCAGGAGCAACTTATAACTTATATGTGCTTAAAAAAAAATGGGTTCATATATTTTCCTAATTACAACCGCTAGAGGGTACTGAAGGTTTTTGTGTCAGCATATGCTATTGACATCAATGCAGAAGAAGTGCCGTCCATAACAAACATGGAATCTGATCCTTTTCCTCTAAAACTTTGATATTTTTCTTATTCGCATAGAGACATTATAACTCTTGTTTTAGATTTTGATTCCACTGACTAATGTCTTCAAGCTGGGCCACACAGAGATGGAAGTACCGCTGAATGCGTCCGTCATTCAGATGCAGCTTCTGCAATATATGGTAAAGGTCGCCGTTAAAAAACAAAAACAAAACTGAATGATCCCATGAATCCAGGCATGGACACATGTTTAGCGATACCTCTGTAGAGCTCTTTAAATAAAAAAAAACCTAATCTCTAAGCGTCATCCACGTTTTTATTGTAGATGAGATATGTGATCAATGCGACAATTAGCGATGAGGCTATAAACCTGGCGGTAGCTTCTCCCACATGTGACGGAAGTATCTAGTTTATGAAAAACATTTTGGACAAGCACTGAATTTCAAAAGTTATATGAGTGAAACACGTTTGTTGTGAATGCAGCATGGCGCAGGGCTTGGCAGATTTATTCAGAAGTGTCGCAATTTTCTCCTAGAAGTGCGACTTATACTCTGGAGCGTTTCATGTATTTATTTTTCTTTATTATGCATTTTTGACTCCTAGGACTTATAATCTGGTGTGACTTATGCCTAGGAAAATACGGTAACCAGCTGATGGTTGGCTGTCTCAATACGGAATTGCTTTTTTTGCTCTCTTGTCTCTTTTTTGGTCCACTTTGGTGCCACTCAAAACAAAATCCCCCTCTTATGAAAATACCCCCTCTTTGTTTCCCTAGGTAAATGATGGAACAGCTGCTTCTCAGGGAGTGAATTCTAAATGAGGCTTGGCATTGCCCTCGTCTGTCAGATCCCACAATGACCCAGACATCGCCAGCTTCCTGCCTCAACTTCCCCTCCTCCTCCTCGCCTTTATCGTCCTCCACCTCTCTCCTTCGTCTCCCTACACCTTAAGACATGGCCCTTGAGTGAGTTGTTTTGACAGGGCTTTCTCACTCAGATGCAACCAGGGGGAAGCTGATGTGTCCCAGGCCGAGCAGAAGCATCGCTGCATGAGATGACACCTCCGCCCCTGCTCTCGTGGTGCCCGCTGCAGGGAGAAAATTAAAAAAGGAAAACTTGTTCCTGAGTTGTGCTTTTTTGTGTTGAGTAATAATTGCTCCAAATTCCCACTACGGACCTGCGATCCGTTCATAATGATGGCTGCCATCTTGATTGTCACACATCAGCATCAAGTGGCACAGCAGAGGGCTGGATGTCACACATGCAACAGTTTCTGCCAAAAAGCAGCTCCAATGCAGCATTTGTCTACTGAAAATTTGCGATTCCAGATCATAAAAACTGCATTGGTGAGGCTCATCAGTGCAAGGTATGAAGGGAAAGTGTTTATTCACTGAATCATACATTTTGCAGCACACGACGTGGAAGAGAGAGATGTGGAGCAAAATATGGAGGCAGGCAGGGGAGGAGAACTGAAAGGGTGAGACCGAATAGTGAGAAGTGTAAAAAGGGAGGAGACCATGTAGTGGGAAGATATTTAGGCCACATTGTATTTTTTTTAATCGTTCACACAATATGTGGCATGTTTGCTTTGGACATCCAGCTGCTGCTGCAGCTCTCTCAGGGCACCTGTGCTTAAATTGTGCTGACTCTTTTTACAGAACTGTTTTCTCAGAGCAAGAACCATTCATTCCGCATCTCCAACCAACAATAAATCCCTTTGTTTTTGCAGAACTTACAAGGATTTTGCTGCAAATTAGGCCAAGGGATTGAATCAACTTAACCTTTCAGAAGTAATCACAGCTGATTATGATCATTTGGACCCCTTGTTATTCAGAATTAAAGAAATGGGTGGCCAGTTAAGCTGTAATTATGCCTCAGAAGGTCACCTGATTTATTTAGTTTGTTAGATTTTTGTACCACACGCTTTTCTTCCCAGTGGGGAAAAGGCTCAGCTGGACTCTAATAAAAAGGACTTTGCTAGGCATATTTACAACAACCAGACTCTATTTTTATATCATTAAAATTGTATCAAAATCAATTTTAAAAAGCCTTTTTTTTTATCTGTGGAGGACACATTTCATTGGATTATGAAAACGGACTCTGCACTACTTTCTGCGTTCCAACCTAGCAGATGGCTTTTCTAAAAATCCCACCAAAAACAGATTTTTCTTCCATCTTTGTTTCCTTGACAACACATCTAAACAAGGAATTGGTCTCCCAGACAACAGGTTTCCAAGTACCTCAAATATCTCTGAGTGCTGGAGAGTGTGAGTGAGCAAAGAGGTAAGAAAAAAAGAGTCTCTGTTTCATTAGTAGCTCTTGCATTCTCCTTTATGTGCCTGCATGTTTTTATTTCTCTTTAATATGTTCAGGGTACGCTCAGCTCACATTAGTGATTTGATACAGATCAATTTTGCCCACAAAGAGCTGGATATAATCAAACCAGCTTTCTCTGTGAAACAGATTTATTGACTGAAATATGTTAACCACAAAGAAAATATACACGCAAATCTCTAACACACTTCATAGGACCCAATAATTCACTCATCTGGACCTTATTGCGTCACACGCTTCATTTGACGTCTCTATTTTCAAAACAAGAGAAAAAATCATATTTTCCTGCTTCCTTTACTCTTTTTTTTCTGCAAAAAACTATAACATGCAATAAAATGGGACATTGGAAGCATTGTTCATACTCTAATAATAAGGCATCCACTGTATATCCCTCACTTAGCATGCTTGTGTGTGTGCATGTGAAAGAAACATTTGGAGCAACCTAACTTTATATAGATTAGTCCAAAACTCCTGATGGTTACTGTAAAAGTTTACGGGTTTGGCGATGTGCAAGGATCTAAAAGTCCTAAGAACATCTGCAGAAACTTGTGTGTATCTTTCAAGGATAAAAAAAAAACATTAGCACAAAAAAATATATATATATTAGCATACAAGGCGAGTTTGTTTGCTGTGGCATTGCAAGGACAGCAGACAGTCTTCAGAACATTTTTCCTTTAGAAGTGAGGTTGTATTTAGAAGTCATGAGCTGACGGTATCTTAACTTTGGTAGTCAGCAGTGGATTCCCCCTCATTGAGGAGAAACCGCGATGGGGGAGTCGATATTGCACCTGGGAGAAATACAGCTTGGCAAATAAATCAACAACTCAATACATTGTTAGGTTTTGAATTAATAATAATAAGTTTTGTACTGTGTCACATTTTTCCTAAAAACAAAGTATTGCAACCCTGATAATTACTGCATTTGAAATGTAGATTGCTTTTTGAAAAAAACGTGGCAAAACTGAGACATATCTGATTCATGGGCCTAAGTCATCCTATTTTCATTAAATGTCTTATATACCTTTACACCTAAATTAATAAATGTTTATGTTTCAGCAGTGAGAGAATATGAACTGATCTTTGAAGTTTCATCAAAATTTAAAGTGCATTGTAAATATATTTCTCATATTAGAATCCCCCCTTCCTTCTACCTCACTCACCTCTGTGTTTCATGTGTTTTAGGTCAATGCTCTGGCCCTCACAACAAGAGATTTTCTTTGATTGGTTAACATTTTAAGGTCCAGATTTGTGACTTTCTGTCTTAAGTCTGGCTTTCACTTCATTTACACAAACAGAGATGGTGGGAAATTTGTGAATTTTGACAGTTTAAAATTGCTAATGGTGTTTAGGTGTTGAAGTCTATCAGCAGATTCTTGTTGAAAAATGCTGACACAACACCACTGTAACAATGTATTAGGCCTTCACAATTTATTTAAAACTAAAGAGATGACGTTTTTTAATTTCTATTAATTGACCTACCCACTATATGCTATTTGAAGCATGCCAAAAGTAAAAAAAAAAAACCACTGTAGATGCACAGAAAAAAATACAATAGTAAAAACAAAATGCTTAACTACAGTTTTGAGTCCCTGAAAATGAAAGAAATAATTACAAAAACTTTTAAAGTCGCATTATTTTACAATCTGGATCATTTAAATTTGTTTTTCAAACTTCGACTTCGACTAAATCCAAAAAATTAAACTAATGAGAAAGCGTTTGTGGATCAAATGCGTCTCTGATTGGGTGAAATGCTGCCTATGAATTCAAACCTCAATCAGCCAATCAGCTCTGTGTCTGGTCTGCAGTAGTCCAGGAATCCCCCCCTGGTTTGTGCCTTCCCCAGTAAGTTTCACCCTTGTTTCCTTCATTTGAGTCACTGTATCTCAGTGACTAAAAATAAATGTAAAGAAATTGATTGTCTTTGGTAATTCATATAATCCTAAGCGAGTAAAACATTTATCTTTTGAATATTTTTCATGTTTCTCATAGCTGATAAGAAACTGGTTCACATTTCTGGAATTTTGCTGCTTTAATCTTCACTAAACAAATATAATCAATATCTCGCCTATACCTGTTTATAGGGGCACTTTGCTATCCAAGCTAACATAGCAAATAAGAAATCCAGTACCTTTTTCCTTTACATCGAGTATAGTATTTGTTAAATTTAAGCAAGAGCTTAAATTATATTAAAAAGTATAGAGTGATATAATAGCCAAGATTGTTAACAGTGTAATGTTGAGTTTTAGAAAAAATATGACAAGTGACAAATATGAATGTAAATAAGATCATAAATAATTGCATTTCACGTAAGTGTTATTTTGATCACATCAAAACAGTAATTTCAACAAACACACGATTCAAAATCATCAAAATATTACAAACAAATGTCCCTTTCAAATGAGTAGTTTCTTAGTAAATGTATCAAAGGAATAAAACAAAGACATTTTACTATTAAAATACGGTCTTTATGAGAAATATTGTTTTAGAAAATCCTTGTACTGTCTAGGTAAATGAATCCTCAGTAACATTGGAGTCTGAAGGAAGAGTCATTCCCTGGCAGCAGAAGAAGCTGAGCCCCTGATGTCGGCTGCTTCCTGCGTCAGTATGGATTAGTGTAGTGAAGTGGAAAACATCAGAGACAGAACAACACCTCCAGAAGCTTCTTCAAACTCTGCAAACTCGCATACAACAAGCTGCATTTTATTCTGTGTCAGAAAGTATTGCTTTTAATATTAAACAACATGCAAGTTCATACCAATTTAAGAAGAATTAGTGAGTTCATGCACTGGCAAAAAAATAACCTATTTTTTAATTTTTAATTAGAGTTCTTAAAGTCAAAACCTTCATATCTAAGAAGAAAAAGTTTTAAAGAACAAAAGAAAAAAATGATTTTATTAGGTAAATGACATCAGTTAGACCTGCAAAGCATCTTTTGGATCTGGTAATTTTGTGAAGTGTTTTTGTTTTTGTTTTTTAGAAATAAGTTTATGTCTATATTCTAAAATCTATTTTTAATTTTACATTTTGTTGGTCCAAGATTTGCAAGTCAAGCTTTTCTTAAGTTGTCGTATGATCCGACCACATAAGCACTGAAAGTATAGGGTCTGAAGGGTTTGGGGTTGTGGAGGGCAAAGTGGAGTTCCCAGGGAAACCCCACATTTCTTTTTTTTTTGGGGGGGGGAGGGTTTCAGGACTCTTAGGATCCAATCACATGCAGACTTTAAGTTTAAATAGATGAATATGGATGCAGTCATACTTTGTCTAAAACTCAATCGGATATCGGACTTTGTTGGATCTTATGTGCTACTGCATATAACTGCAGCTTTCATGGTCTTTACTGCAGCATTTACCTCTAGAGATGTTTGCTGTGGTGTCACCTTCTCTGTTTCACTGTTTTTTGTGCATTTACCAGATGCAATAACATATGTTGGTGAATCATATGCACTCATTAACCTTATTATGTTAAAAACTCTGCCTGCATTTTAGCATCAATCCCATTCATTTACTGCACGCCTGAGCTCACTTTTTGATTTTCAAAAGACGCTTTAGATTATAAGGCAACTGTGACATGAATAGAAACAGTCATCAGCTCTGAAATTGAACTTTGTGTCCATTTAATTTATGCTGTGCATAAAAACAGGAAGAATAGGACACTAATGTTTGTCTTATTGTGGATCTTTGACGCACAAACAACATAAGATCTCCTCAGAACTGACTTTACTTTGTAAAATGACAATTTTAACCTAGAGATGTTTTATTATTTAAAATTTGGTATGAGACGGTTTGTCAGGATGCTAAAATAAGATGCAACACAGTCCAAACTTAAGTAGACGATATATATAAAAGCAGATATTACTTTTTAAAAGGTTGCAATTTTAGGTCTTGCATGTCTGCAGGCCTGCACTATCAATAGGGCTTACTGGCCTGACCTGGACCTTTAAAGGGCCATGAGTATCTAAACAGACATATTTTAAATAAATCAGTGTTGTAGCATTTGTCTCTCAGGATTAACATGCATCTCTGCAGTTGACGGGAGGTGAGAAAGACAAGTGCAGCAGGTGGAGTAGATTGTCCTGATAGGCTGAATATTTTCAAGTAAACGTGACTGACAGAAACATCAAAGACAAGCCTCTATAGCTTTAATGTTCTTGAAAGTTACTGTGAATATCTTCTTGAGGGGAAATGCAGAGGGAATTGAGAGGGGGAAAAAATGAGGGAGCTGACAGCGACTTTAGGGGTCAGCGTTGGCAGCAGGAGTCACAGCTCGGTGCGGCCGCAGGGAAACTCCCAGGAGCTGCAGCTGGAGGAGCAGAAACACCTCCGGGTTAGCAAGCAGCTGAACGTTCCTCCCTGTAGGCATGGAAGAACATTATGAAGCAGCTCAAACTCACAGTTTCCAGGTGAAAATGAAGTTATGAACTTTGAGAATAAGTAGAAAAAAACCAATCAGTTTCATTTATCACTATATGATGACTTATGGTTACAATTATTCTGTGGTAATTACTTCAATACCAGCAGAGACATAAAATGTCACATTAAGAAAGGGAAGAAAAGTAAAAAAAAAAAAAAAAAACTTTTTTATTTATTTAAACTATTCCATTAATTATTACATTAAATTTTAATGTATATTCTTATTTATAAATAAGTTATTATTATTATTAATTATTAGTTATTACATGTTACTTTTTCTGCAATCAGTATAAGTATGACCTCAACGCAGGAAGTTCCAACACAAAGACCTTTCCTTTATTCTGAACAGAACACTGGAAACAAGACTAGAAGGCTCGCTGCTCGAGATGGCTCACAAAATGATCTGGCCACAAGTGGAGGCAACACGCAGATTATAGGCAGGTGGACCCCTGCCCCACCGTCTGCCATCCAGCAGGCGTGGAACGGTGTAGGCTGGCCGACCATCTATGATGCAAAAACTGGAAACATAACTACAACCCGACCCCCAATGCCCCACAGAGTGTAAAAATGCTAATGTAGGAAAGAAACACAATGCCCAATTAACTGATTACAAAAGATAACAATATAACTTGGATTATTTTATGAAAATCATTGCATTTACCTTTAACATGTTTTAATTAAAAACATCTTTTTTGGTCATGGTTTATTTTGTTTGTGCAGGAACGTTGGGGTTTAGATTGGTCCCAACAACAGAGCTCACAGACTTAACATGGGTCTCAACGATAAACATAAATGGATAATTGTGGCTTCAAAAATGGATCTTAAATTAATAAGAGTGCATGTTCACACAGCTGTGATAGCATGAAAAGTAACTGAAGTTAATGAGGACGAACAGAGATTAGATGAAGACTGAACAGGACACTGGGAAACAGCATGTGAATATTGTAAATTATCTTGTCGTTTTAAATAATATTTATGTATAGAACACAGATTCTAATCCTTTTTGAAATATGTGGTTAAAATTTGAGATTTTTTTAACAAGCTATTTTAACTTAGGAAAAGCCAGTAAACCGTTATTTTCTTAAAATAAATAGTTGTGTGTCATAATAAATAAATAAAAACTTTTGTTCCACAATAAATCCAGATTTTGAAAAGCAGGTTGAGCACAAAAAAGCTTAACCCTTGTGCTATCCTAGACACTTTAACATTGGGAGTTGGGTCATCTGGACCCCACAAGACAGTGCGCTGAACCTTTTTCCTTCAATGATTTGTGATCTTCACTGGTGTCCATGGATTACATGAAATCCTCTACACCTTTATCCACCTTTGTCATGGTAGGGAGAACACGTCAATGTAAGGGTGGGGTCCTAGGATAGCACAAGGGTTAAAATAACAATTAAAAAGGTTTACTGGCATGTGTTTATTTTATTTTTTTTGTACATGTCGTAGAGGAGCCTTGCAAAAGCATCATCCCTGTTGCAAGTATGGGGACCATTTTCTTCCTTTACTGTTGCATGACTGTGTTTTTAGTGACTCAAGCTCACATTTTTAAAACTTTGTCAGGTAGCAAATGTGAAAACACAACATATGTGATGTACATGTAAATTTCTGGTCCATCCTTAAATATTTGCTTGTAATATATCTCATAAAAAACACAGCAGGTAATGATGTTCTCAAGTTTGGAGAAATTACCTTATGTGGATCCAGAGGAGTGCAAATGGGTAAAAAATATGATTTATAATGGCGAAGCATGACCAGGATGTCAAATCAAACCCCAGTAAAAGCTATGAAAAGTTGCCCTCTCTTTTTTGTCTGCCATATCTGTCCACAGTTTTTGAGGTGCGCCAAAGTAAAAAATTTGTATTTTTTTAAAGTTATTTCAAAGAATATTGTCAGAATCTGATTGAAAAGGTTTTGACAGACTGGCGCCCTGTGCAAGGTGTGCCCCGCCTTCACCCATCAGTAGCTGGGATAGGCTCCAGCAAGCCTGTGACCCTGAAAGGGATTACGTGGGTTTGGAAAACTGAATCTATTGAACCCCTTTCAGGGTTTAAGGGCTGCTGAAGACTACTATTGGGTGGTTACAGATTACACCCTGGTCAGTTTCTGAACCAAATAGCTCCATTACCAAACCAAGGAACAGTACAGCTCTATTTGTGAAGATACTAACTTAGAGATTTGTAATGATTAGTGCATCTGCTTTGGCAACTGTCTGAGATCATCTGAAAAGGCTGTAAAATTATAGTCCTTTGATTATCAGTTAATCAGACGTGCCATGTTTACCATAGAGAACTTTTACAGCTTTTTCTTGATGTGATTCTTTTTTCTCCATTTAAAGGATTATTCACATGCAGCTATACAATGATTGATCCGTGCAGGTGCTGTGGGTTTTTGGGTGGTCCAGGCCTGTGGAGGGTCATGGAAGAGAGCGGTAGGATCTTAAAGGGGGGTATTAAGATACTTCTACATCACCCTCACCAATGAGGGTACATGCAGTTGCTTCCAATAAAAAGTTCATGTTCGTAAATGCGCATCTCAGGCTTTGAGGGGCTTGTAATTGTGTGCTACTATTGTGTCCCTTTCAGTTTGCCCACTTTTCGCCCACAGACGCTCATGTGTCGCTGCACGGGCTCTTTGTGTGGCCACTGAACATGTGTTGAAAGTTAAACCACGTTGAATTTTAACCAATCAGGATCTTGAATGTGTTAGTGGTCTTTAAATGGAGTCCCTTTTAATTCACGGAAGTGCCAACTGTTTAAAAATTGTTCGTGGAGGAAAACGTTATGATTGGGGTTTGTGCCCGGATAGAATTACTTGATACCAAATCTTTCATATATTGGAATAGAGCTGTGAAAGAAAAAATCTGTAGCAACATTCACAAGATTTTAACCGCTTTGACATTTCGGACCAAGCCACCATAAGCCACTTCCAACTGAAGGTGGTGGACATGCGTAAGTAAACAGTAGAAAATGAAACGAAGAAGAAGCCACTTCCTGATTATGACCAGCTTGAACACTATGGGCTAAATGTGCATTCAGAAACCTGCTTCACATGTCCGGTGTGAATGCAGCTTTACAGTGTTTGGTAAGTTTATCGTAAAGTATCCCTAAGATTAAGGTAAACTGCATGCACTTATGACGTAAGGGTGATGCATCATACGGTGCCCTCACACCACACTAGTCATTGGTAAAGCATAAGTCACAATTGCCCTTATGACCTGATGTGAGGGTCTGTGGGTGAAAAGTGGGCAAACTGGAAGGGACACAAACGTAGCACACACTTACAAGCCCCTTGCATAGCCTGCAGGACCTTGGAGATGAAAAAATGTAAAAACTCACACAATATGCCTGCGTCTCACCTATTTAACCCTTGTGTGCTGTGCGATTGTTCACTGTGACCTGTTGCCTGCAGAAAAAGCAATGTTCATGAGCTTTTACGCTCTACTGTTTCACAAAGCGGTCTGCGACCTTGATATTTTGTGCGGGCCACCTGTGTGCTCCGTGCAAGTTTGCTCATTTTACACCTACAGACAGTCTGCATCCACCTCTAAGGTCAGTTTTGACTTAGCCATAAGCAGTTGTCCATTTTTCTCCATTGGCCATATGGGGCTTTGCAATCCTTTGCTTCCATGTTTAGTGTGCATTCTCTTTTCCGTGTAGTCGGTTGCAGCTTTCAGATGAGAGCAAACAAACTTGCACACAAAAAATATGTACTTTTTACAAAGAAGTTACACAGAGTTTTTTGTTTTATTTGCAACAAGGTTCAGATGGGTTTTGCTTCAACATAACGTTCAACAAATCTTGTGAAGCTTTAAAATCTCTTGACTAAACACGATCAATGACCAACACCACACTTTCACAGTATGGAGGCTGAATTGCAGAGGAAATATCTGATCTTTCACTTAGTATTCACGCAGTCATATGGTAAATCTGGGCAGAGATGGAACATCTGTCAATTCACTTTGGGATGCATCTGGCTCGGGCCACAGCACAGCCAATTTCTCTAGATAAAGACAATTTTTTTTTTTTTTTGCATTCGAATCTCTGTCCTCCGCTCCACACAATTCTCCTCCTCACTGGTGCCAGGCGGTCTAAATTAAATCAGGCTTAAATAAGATCTATCTCCATCTCTGTATGCAAGGATAGACTGATCCTCGCAGCAGCGCTTTGACATTTTTCCGTACTACAGGATGCCACTGAAGGATTACCTCAGTGGGAGTGGGCTGCATTAGCTAGCCCATGACGACTCACTCTATTGATACCCATAACAGGTACACCTCGGTGAAGAGCCCCCTGCACAGCCTGCGGAGTGCTGTGAAATGATTATAAATGGGGGTGTCAATTTTAAGGGGGAAAGCTGGTCATCTGAGAAGAAGGGATGTATGAGTATATAAGGGTGAGTGGGATTCCACTCCTCTGCCTATGGAGGATTTGGAGGATGTGACATTCCTTGCTCTGGACTGTGACGGGACCTCAGAGTTTTTGGCTGTTACTTCGTCTAACATTTTCGCTCCTTTGTTCTGTTTGCATTTCATTCCCTGGCCGGACGCCAGCACACACATATTGATTAGCCTTCTGATTTCTACATCAGCGCGGCTCCTGCTTCTACGTGCTGGAAAATAAAGGGGGCAACGACCCAGCTATCAGTCAAGACAAAAGCAACACCTCCATTGTCGACTGGAACGCACGCTATTTGTCAGGCAACACGTCGCCCTCTCAAGGTCACATCAAACTGACAGCTGTGCCAAAGCAAATGTTGAACACCTTCTGATGCAGCTTTTACAAATTAGTTTAATGAGGAATTGATTTTCACTCGCCTTCGCTTTTTTTCCTTTTTCTTTTTCTTTTTTTCTTTCTCCGGGCCTGGAAACAGCAGGCAGTTCAGCTCCACGGGGGCAACAAGAAGACGTGGAGAGAAATCGCCACAGAAGCAGGCGGCGAAGAGCCGCCGCAGACAGACTCTGGGTAGAATGACTCACGGAGAAGGCTATGACGGCTGCAACCCCCCACCCCACCTACAGACTGTGAATAAAACCAACGTTGTGGGGGCAGATGGAGCCCAGTCATCAGGTCTGAATGAAACAGTAGAAGGAGAGGTGGAAAACCTGCTTGGAATGACCTCATCAAATTATCACAGGGATCAAACACATCACATCTGCTGCTTTTAACTTGGGCTCCCCGGACAGATGAATATTTAATAAATAATGGTGTTGAGGAGGGAGGGGCAGGCTTAAGTAACACGGCCCCCAAACAAACGGGAGGTTTGGAATTCTGAAGCCCAACATTTATTCACGGCCAAAGCAAACGTGAAATATTGTTTAAAGGAGAGGACAGGAAGAGAGGAATACGATTGATGGATCACAGGATTATCGATCAGTTAAACACAGGGATTTATCCGCCATTGACTGAAATGCATATGAATCATCATTTCTGCAGCAGAGGCCAAGAGAATGAGGAAAAAATATCAAGCAGGAGAGCAGTCATCTGAGCTAAATAATGCGTTTGGCCCTCCTGCCCTTTCTGCAATAGCTCACAAAAGATGCTCAGATCTTCCTAAAAGGGTTAATGAAATCTTAGACTTTACCAAGCCGAGGAAGAAACTATCGATCCCACTGTGGGGAGGAAATCCTATATCAACGTGCCACTTCACATTAATCATTGCATGTGTCTCGTGACATTGCTCTGCAGTGATTACGCCGGGTGTCGGTAGAAATTTTGGAATAACAATCAGAAAATTATTTCTCTTTGTGAAGAAATAAGGACGAAAAATACAGGGTTAGATGGTCAGTTCAACAAACAAAAATCTAATCAAACGATTTCATGTTGTTCTTGATTTAACCATTTGTATGAACAATATGCTGTGAATGGATTAATTGATTTAATGCTTGGACAAATCAGACTTTTTTCTTTCAGACAAACATCTTTGATTAACCTGCTGGCTTTTTTTTTTGGTGGGGGGAGGTCACCTAGCAGGATGTTGAATTTCCCAAGAAAATAAAGTTATTTTTGTTTCATAAAGAAGTGTCCCTGAACAAGGGTGATTGACAACAGTCTCAGACACGAGCGACTCGAGGTGTGGATCTGTCAGCAGTGATCCACTCTAAGCCCCGCTGGAATGAGCCGGGGATCGGAGCCGCTGGAAGCCTCGCTGGAGCGGATGTCTCCGCTGTGACATTGCAGCCTCTGACATGCTCCTAAGTTCACACGCAGGCAGGGAGAATTTATGGAAATGGAAGCAGACTGGCGAGACGGACGGAAGCTGATCATTGTCTGTCCTGTGCAGCCATCAGGTGAAGCCCTGCGGGGAGGAATTTAAAGCAAATGTTACCTATAAATCTCCAGCTTTCCCTGGGCCACCTAATGAAAACTAATAGGCAGACTGTGAAAAGAGTGATCCATCCTTGTAGTTTTGCTGCCCAATAACAGCCTATTCTCCTGTCGAGGTGAGGTACAGCTATAAAGTGTTAACAAACAAGCTTCCCTGGAATAGAGCTGTGATAAAAGTGAGCAAGCTGGGGCTAGAAAATGTCTTTAATTGGTATTCAAATTTGAGCAAAAATGAAATTTGAGAAGTAAAGCCTCTGCTTTTATTGTGAAACACACGTATACCGAAGTGCATTTGTCAGAAACAAAAGTTCTTTTATTTCAGAGATGCAAGGATGCATTCACAAAGAATAATGTTGAATCAGAAATGAAGGGATGCTCAATGAGGGTTGACCCAAAGAGAAGTGGAGGAGACAAAGAGCAGGAAAAAGGGAAGAAAGTTGGGGAAACGGCAGGACCGTTGGTGACCTCAGCCTGCAGATAAGCACGGCAGAGACGTTTCCCAAACAGAGTATGACTTTGATTTCTCACCTCATTTCACTCTCGGCTGTCAGATAGCTTTCTGCTCAGATGACATCTCCTTCACAGGGAAAAAAGTGGAACGGCTCAGAAATGAGGCAGCTGCTGCCCTACATGCCAGACAGGAAGAGTGACATCATCACCTCTGCAGCTCCACCGCGATTCAAAACAACAACAACAACAACAACAACAACAGCAAAACTTCAAGCACAGCAATGCAACTAATGACCCCCACCCCCAGCAACTCCCCCATTGTCCCCATCTTTGCTTTCTCTTTGCCTTTCCCTGAGCATCTTTGACCTATTTACCCCTGATGTTCCAACACTGAGGTGCAGATGGTTTTGTTCTGCAGTGTACTCCTTTGAGTTTTACATAAATGCTCTTTAATGCCCCCCCCCAAAAAGTTGACTTTTGGTGTTGTTGTAATGTAAAATTTCCACTCTAGTCATCTTTTGTCTTCTATTTTAAAAACATTCAGAGTGGTCTTTGAATTATGATTATGTTGCTTTTAGCCCAGTGCTTCTCAAATAGTGGGACACACCCCCCAGGGCACGAAACATTTTCTTTTTCCTAGGGGGGGCCTGGCAAAAAATAATTGAGAAGCACTGCTTTTAGCCTAAGTTCAAAAACCCTTTGTTTATGCTCCATCGCTCTAGTTTACAGCCCCTCACAACCTCAACCTAACAGGTGCAACAAGAGCAATATGAGACCTATCCAGCGGTAGCTTTGAACCAGGATCTATTTGTTTACTAGTGTATAAATCAGAATGGAGCAGAGCAGGGAGCTTGTTGCCTGCCAATTGTAGTTTCTGTTTTTCAACTACAAGGTTTTTCCAACAGCATTATTTTTGGTCTCCTCCTGATTCACCACCATTTAGAGAAAGAAATACTCAGAAATGTTCTCAATATTTGTTTTCCATCATTAGTAGAAATGCTACAACAACATGTAACACAATTTTCTTTAGAGTGGGTCTTTAAATCAAAGTTAAGAGAAGCAGATTTATCCTTTTTTTTATCCCATCATGTTTTTTTTTTTTATTTTAAATTTTTTTTTTAAGCAATCAAATAAGAATAATACACAATCCCACCCCTGTTTTACCGTAACCATTTTATTACATGTTTTATTATTATTAAAGTAATGCTGTGAAGTAAAATAAAAAAAAGGGTCCATAATCTGTTGATTGTCCAAGGTTGGTATTCCTTTTTCTGCTGATTAACAGCCGTTCCTCTGGAAAGAGAGTTTATAGTTCTCTTTGCTGTTATGTCTGCAGAGATTAGATCAGGTACAGGGATAAGGAAAGGTTCTAATCCTCTGTGTGTGTTAGGGAATATTAAGCTTTAAAAACTGATCTATATGTTCTCATTAATGTGAGAACATCCATCCATCCATCCATCCATCTTCCTCCGCCTATCCGGGACCGGGTCGCGGGGGCAGCAGCAAGGATGCCCAGACTTCCTTCACCCCAGCCACTTCCTCCAGCTCCTCTGGGGGGACCCCTAGACTGTTCCCAGGCCAGCCGAGAGACGTAGTCTCTCCAGCGTGTCCTGGGTCTTCCCTGGGGCCTCTGCCCAGTGGGACATGCCCGGAACACCTCTCCAGGGAGGCGTCCAGGAGGCATCCGGACTAGATGCCCGAGCCACCTCAACTGGCTCCTTTCGATGTGGAGAAGAAGCGGTTCTACTCCGAGCTCTCCGCGTGTGACTGAGCTTCTCACCCTATAAGGGAGCGCCCAGCCACCCTGCGGAGGAAGCTCATTTCAGCCGCTTGTATTCGGGACCTCGTTCTTTCGGTCATGACCCAGAGCTCATGACCATAGGTGAGTACTGGAACGTAGATCAACCGGTAAATTGAGAGCTTTGCTTTTCGGCTCAGCTCTCTCTTCACCACGACGGACCGATAGAGCGACCGCATAACTACGGACGCCGCTCCGATCCGCCTGTCAATCTCACACTCCGATCTTCCCTCACTCGTGAACAAGACCCCAAGGTATTTAAACTCCTCCACCTGGGGCAAGGACACTCCACCCACTGAGAGATGGCAAACTACCTTTCTCCAGTCAAGGACCATGGCCTCAGATTTAGCTGTGCTGACCATCATCCCAGCCGCTTCACACTCGGCCGCAAACCGCCCCAATGCACGCTGGAGGTCCCGGTCCGATGAAGCCAACAGGACAACAGCCAAGACACTCCCACAGCATCCAGAGACTTGAGGTGCTCAGGGCGGACTTCATCCACTCCCGGGGCCTTGCCACCGAGGAGTTCGCTGACTACCTCAGTGACTTCAGCCCGGGTAATAGACAGCCCCACCCCAAAGTCCTCATTCTCTGCTTCTTCAAAATATATGTGAGAACATATGCTTGAATATTGTGTAAGTCCTTATATTGGTTGTTTTATTTAGAAAGAATCATTATAGATAAATTATATTTCTTATGTCTGTTTTTTATGTAAGACTTATGATCCACACCCAAACAAAATGTTCAAAATGAAAAAAATGTGCACAATGTTGCAATACTTGCTGAATCATACAGAAAAGTGGAAAAATAAATACAAAGTGACTTTTTGTGTTGGTTTTACTATTTTGCTCTTACATTTTCCAAAACGTTTGTCACATTTTTGAAAACTTTTTTTTGTTTGCCTGTTTTTATTGTCTTTTGTAACCTCATTAAAAAAGTTTTACTCCACAGAAAATCAGAACCTGAGTGTTTTTGAAACATTTGTAAAAACATCAACACTTCCAGATAAGCCACATTGTTTTTTTATAACATGCAAAATTTTTGACTTTATTTATAGGTAAATTTATAACCGTATAAATAAATGATGAAAAACCCAATTGGCTTGGATGAAAAATGCAAAGCTGATAAAAAGTTAATGTTTTGAAGAAGCCTCAGTTGCACAGGTCACTGACAAATGATGGAGATTTCTTTATAAATAGCTTTGCTGGAAGACCTAATAGGGTGTTAATTGTTTATTAATTTTTAATTTGCTGACATTTGTCCTTAATTATCTGCAGGCGTTCATTAAAAAAAACCCAATAGCCTGTTAAGTTTTTGCTCCAACACAAATTATAAATAATTATGTATAAATCCTTGTTTGCAGCCTTGTTTGTCATTTTATACAATAAAATCTTTTGAAAATATCACATTTAAAAGAAGTTTTATGTAATGTGCATGGGATTTTTCATTTGCAATGCTGTTCATGATGTGCTGAGTCTTGGAGTGGGTTCATCTGAATGACTCCAGTTTGCAAAATAAAGACAAAGAACAGCAACGACTGACTGTTTCCGGTGGGCACTCTGACCACATGCCATAAATAAGAGTCGTCTTCTGATCTGTAACTTCATCCCGTCTCCGTGTTTGATGACGTTCTCATTTTGAGCCTCCAGGGAGCTGGATGGGATGGTGGAGTAGAACTCCAATCATCAACATGATGCCTGCCGCACGGAGGATCAACTGGCTCGAACTACAGTCGCTAGCCATGGATTTTCTGCGCAGCCATCAGGGACCGCTCTGCAACCGTATATGTAGAATCCATCCAGTGAGCATATGTCTGGGATGGGCCAGCTAAGCTTGTGGAAGAGATACCAGAAAAGTCCAACTGGCTTTGCGTGCTTGCATTTGACGAATATCGACAATGAAGCCAACAATCTACCTGTCTGCTGGTGTACTGGGACATTTCCAAACATTCCTCCTGCTTCCATTCTGATCAGATTTGCTCCACTTTGTGAGAAATACTATCTCAACAAGACAGCTGGGGAACTGGTAACTACTCTTCCAGTGTTTCATCAACATGAATTTATGTGTTATTCATTTGCCTGCGCTGCTGGCCGTGTGCACTGTGATGACTCTTGATCATTTGAACTATACAGCAGATAAAGGTTTTTGCCAGTTCATTTCTTCCCCTCTCAGACACCTTAAGCAAGGCACTGTGCTATTTTCTTTTTTCTTTTCCTTCAACCGTATGAATAATCTAATCCAGTTGACATCCTCGGGAACTTTAGCTATCTTATAATCAAATTATAATCAAATTCCCTTGGAGTTTGAAAGGCATCATAAAACTCTGTTAAATTATTCACATTGCAAATATATTACAGATCTTGTTTATAAATTTGCTTGCCCGCCACCCATCAGTGCACACTGTTTTTTCCCTGGAGCAACTCCGGCTGGTCCTTTCACTGCAGAGCCGACCGGCTGCCACAATATTAAAAACGGGGAGAAACCACTTGCTGGTTCTGCAATATAAGTGTAAATACGGGCACCTCAGAATAGCTGGTTGATGAATAATGGACACAAACCACAGTTAGTATTCATGGGAGGAGAAACATTCCACCACTCAACACCAGAGAGGGGAAGTTTGCAACGCCTTCTCTTTTCCAAGATGGCTATTTTGCAAACACGGCCATTAGACGGCAGTTAGGCATAAAGCTTAGACCTTTCTCTTGATGTGGAGCTTTTATGCATTCTCGCCTTAAGAGATGCATCTAAAGTGCAGTCCGGGAAAAATTAGTTGTCTTCTGTGAAAAAAAGAAGACAAACGTAAAGCGGGGTCTTACAATGAGGAGGCTAAGAAAACACAGAGGGCTAATTTTGTAAATAAAGTAAATTTACCTGCAGACAAAATATGATTTTTGGCTTTCTTTATGTGTTGTAAACGACCCCTCTGGATTCATTTTTTTTCCTAAACTGTTTACTGCTGCCAGCTGATCAGTTTGGTTGCAAAAAAGCCAGCAGGGTCCCATCAGATGTTGGTTAATAAGCCTTGGTTAAAGCATAAAGACCATGGAAGACAAGTTGATGCTGTCATGTGCGGCATAGTTGGTGTTATGCAGCTTCACACCTCCAATGTGTTATAAATAAATGCATGATCTCTCTCCAAACCAGGGCCAGAATGGAATGTATCATACAGATAAGGACAACAATGATGTTACCCCTCTGTCAATGAAAGAAAAGCTTACAACAACCTCTGAGATAACTTAAAAACAGACACAAATCATAATTCAATAAAGTTCATTATGTCTACAAATTTAAACTGAGGTCTTAAATTATTATTTTTTTATCAGACACGGTTTGTTTTTGTCAAATGTACCTTACATAGAATAACAGAATGCATCCAAAGGAGCCATGAAAAAACATCACATCAGCATCCCAGTTAAACCGTACAAAAATCTCTGGCAACTACTGGTTCACCCAAAAGACAAGATCGAGCAAAATAGGAAATGCAACGTCATTTATGAAATACCATGTCACACCTGCAATAAAACATACACCGGAGAAACAGGACGCACCTTCATCACAAGAAAAACAGAACATCAAAAAGAATGCGAAGAGTAAACAAGTAAAATACGAACAAGAGCCAGACGACAACAGGCAGTTCAAGAAAATATGAAATCAGCCAAAGTGGACCACTGCAAAAAACAAAACCACATCATGGACTGGGAAAAGACCAAAGACCTCTGCACTGAAGACAACAGATGGACAGATGGATCATCGAGGCCGTGAAGATACGAAAGCGAGCCCACACTTCCATGATTCGGGATGAGGGGGCCTTCCTGCTCTCTCATACCTGGAGCAACATCCTCTAGCAAAAAATGGACATCAAGGGGCGGAGTCACTTGTCAGAGTCTGACAGGTGACTCCGCCTCAGTCACAACCATCAGTTTTTATACACGTCACTCGCAACCACCTGATGACGACTCTGACAAAGGTGGAAGGTATTACTGCCGAAACATGTCGGTACATTTAACAAAAACAGTGTCTGATAAAAGAAATAATTTAAGAACTCTGACTAAAATCATTTAAGAAAAAGTTTTAAAATATTTTTTTAAAAAACCTCAGGTGTTAAATTGTACTCAATGTCTTGAAAAACAGGCAAAAATGTCCTCTATTAAAGCACATGCACAATCAAAGATTCTGTGTTGTGTTTTACCCACTTTTATGAATCACTTTTGCCCAAACACAAATCTTTCCCAGGTTTAAAATTGCTCATCTTCAATGCTTAATCAAACTTAGAGAAATGTTCATTTTTTTTTAATTTTCTGTCAATCTACACTAAACAAAATTATAAATGCAACATTTTTGTTTTTGCTCCCATTTGTCATGAGATGAACTCAAAGATCTGAAACGTCTACTAAAACAAAATACGGTAACCATTTCTCTCAAATATTGTTTTCAAATCTGTCTAAAACCTTTGATAGTGAGCACTTCTCCTTAGCTGATATAATCTATCACACCTCACAGGTGTGCCATATCAAGACACTAATTAGGCAGTACGATTATTGCACAGGTGTGCCTCAGACGGGCCACAATAAAAGGCCACTCTGAAACATGCTGGGGTTTTTTGTTTGTTTTTTTAATGGAATGGCCATCATTTCCCTAATGATGGCTTTTGCATAGAGTCGACTAAGCTGTCAGCTGTAGCCGGAATGCTGGTCCAGTCCTCTTCAGTGGCAGTGCAAAAACCAACCAGCAATAGATTTCAGATTATTTCATGGTTTATAATGTTATAAATGTAGTCTTTGGTCTTCTTTTTCAGCAGAATTACTTTAACCTGATGAACCTCATGCAGATCCCTTACAGGTCGGCTCACAGTTCCAGAACCAGAACAAAAACCCATTTTTAGAAAGAAGGCAAAAATATATATTTTTTACCTGATTTAAATAAATGCTCTAATTTATTTTTAATTCCTTTTTATTTACTCATCAGCTCCTGTTAAAAAAACAAAACAAAAAGCTGTTTGATGCTTTTATTTCTTATGTTACTTTTTGTTAGTTGTTTTTTTTTTTTTGGTCTGAACTAAATATGCATTTTATCGTAAATTATTAATTGTTTTTGCTGTACTGATAATATTAATAGTAAACCATATTTTTACTGTCAGTTGTGCTATAGTTGATGTACAAATGTACTTTTACCTATTTTAAACACCAGTGTTTCCAGCTGTTTCACAGCACATGTGGTGTGTGTGTATGTTTTATTTCCACATGGATTTTTGCCAAGCACTCTGACGTTGTGGAAAAGTGCCACATAAATAAAGCTGATTTCATTTTGATTCTGAAGCCAACTTTATGTGCTTTAACAGAGTTTGACAGATTGACAGATCTTGTTTTGTTGAGTTTTCCTACAGTTTCTTTGGAGCCCTTCTTAGTTCTTTTGAACAATAATAATGTACTGATTTCTGAAAAGTGCTTGAATGATATAAATAACTTTAAAAAGTGGTACAAAATGCATTAAAAACAAATTTTCACAGCATCTATACATGGGGGTTTGAATGCTTGGATGCATTTTTGAGTGTAGCAGCTACAGGGAACTTCAGCTATTAAGTCAATCACTCTCTAGGACTATTGTTTATTTTTAGTTATTGGAAAAGGTTGTTGTAATTGAACATGGTTTCTTCTGGAAGTGGGTAAATTAAACATTTACTCCTTCAACTCAGAACTGAAACAAAATGTTAAAGTGCTTGAAAAAACATTTTTTTTTACCATTTATTTTAAGCCAAGATACTTAAGCCCGTGTTTGAGCTGTATTTGTCAAATCTCTGTATTTTTTTCAAAGTATGAAATTCCCCAATAATTATTTTTATTGAGTTCCATCTCACTGTGACAATGTGAGAATAAAGAGTCTCAAAAGGATGGCAAAGTTTAGGAAAGCAGAAAAAGAGCACTGTTCTTGTTTTCTACTCAATTATTGATCAGATCCAAATTCATCCTTTTTTCCATCCAATTAAATGTTGTTTGTATTTTTAAGGTTTTTTTTTAATACATTTAACAACTAAAGAGATTTTCAAAATGTACTCTAACTAGTGCTGTCATGAATCTTTGGGCCAAAACAATGCTGAGATGAAACACACACATTTCTGCGTACATCTAGAGTTCACAGAACTGTCAGGACAAAAACTGAAGTGAAGCCAGCTGTGAATCATGATAAATCAAACACTGGTGTGACTGACAAAGGGACAATACATAACAAAACAAGACCGATAAAACAAAACATAACTGACAAAAACCAAACCAAAGTTCACAATCCTAACACAGAACTGTGATCACAGTTGTTGTGAAAAAACACAGATGTTACATGCAAGAAATGAGTTTTTCAGCAGACTTCTGATACAAAGATCCCAAATACAAGCCTGATTTAAAAAACAGCTTTGCGGCAAACCCGGTTCATAATGAGTTTTGTTCTCAAGGTTGTGATGGACAAACAAAACTACTTCACCTGTGACACACTCAGTACTTAGTACTTTCTGGTTGTGGATGTTCCAATTCAAAGTAAAGCATTTCAGAGAGCGGGTGGGCAAAATCATGCTTAGAAATACATTTAAAAAAAGGAAATGTTACATTTCAGATAATGTTTTTTGTTAATTTGTAAGATCGGTGTACAATATTTGATGGAAAAAGACCAGGTCAGTCTCCCATAACATTTAAACTCTGGAGTTTTAGCTCCAGTTTTGACATTCTATCAACTACAGTAGCTCTTCAACCCCTTAAGCAATGAACAGAATTCTAGCAGATTCTGCTGATGTGCAACACGTTATATTAGTGAAGTCTTTATGCAATAAATGTAAATCAGCTGATACATAACTGTTGTGTACTGACATACAGCTGCTTTTCTCCGCTTCAGAATTAGTCAATTGATGTTAATCACCTAAACGGCCAAAATGTTACAGCAGTTCAAAGAGTGTGACTAATACACACAACCAGAATAAAAAAAAATACATATTCAAAATGAGCTCTGCCATTTGTTAAAGCAGGCAGTTAAAGTGAACCCTCTCAGGGCCAAATTAATTTAGCCAGTGGTGTTATAATATCTTAAATTGCGTAATGAAAGTTTGTCTGGTAATAACTTAACGTAAAATTAGGTTTAGCAGATTAGCAACACTTGCCTGCAGAAGTTGGAGGATGCCTGCATCTCAAATCAAAATTCAAAGGAGTTTGAGTTTATGTTGTGTTGACCTGTTTTTTTTAAAGAACTATAACACACTGTTTTATTTTGATTCCTTTTAGATTTTTTGTTTTGAGGTTCACCAATAGTTAAGACTTTTCTATACGGCTGAAAAGGGTAACAAACGTAAAAATAAGTTTACCTACCGTAATTTGGTACCATACTGGCATGCTAACCAGCCAGACAAGTGTTTATCACACAGAATACCCCTTTTGCAAAGGTTTATTTTGCTTATTAGCAATGAATGTAAAAGTAAAGTGGTGATGACTTGACTCTTGCAGGTCTTTCATTGCAGCCTGCTGTGATTTAGCAGGTGGTTTGCTGCATTTCATCCACATCGTAAAATCCGTGTCAAGCTCATTAGATGTCAGTAGCAAATTATGAATGGAAATAAACTTCACATTTTGGATACATAAGCTTCGACTGACCCTAGGGTGCAATTTCTTTTAATTAGTGGCGACATGCCCTGCAGTCACAGAAATCCCTCTGATGGACTTTTCTACAGTGGCTGTGCTAGATCTTTTGGATGTGCACATAAAACGTGCAAAAAAAAAAAAATCAATATTCTGGATAGAACCTGAAGTATATATTTGGGATCCTGACATATGAAAATAAGGGAAACTAAATTCTGACAACTAAATCTACAGGAAATAGGAAAAAAAATCTGCATGAACAAAGGTACCTCATTTGTCAAATGCCACAATGCCTTAAGTCCCACTCTGGTCATCTTTGATCTATTTTAAGTGTTCACATTGTAATTATGATCACACTATTTTCAGGTGAAATCCAAAAACCTGTGTCGTTTTCTAGGACAGTTTCTACACAGTGGTAGTTTATTAGAAATTTGCCTCTGAGTTGTGGGGAGCAAGCCTTCCCCCACTTCTTGTCACGTCAAGACAGTTACTTTGGCAAAACCCAGAAAGAAAAACATGTCCACACCATACTATTCAACTTTTGGTTCCTACCATTCATTCAACCCAGCATATCGGATGCTACTGAACAGAGCGATTAGGAGAAAAATCTTCTGTAAGTAAGGTTACTTCTAAATCCGCTTTGTGTTTTTGCCAAAACATCCGCGGATCAAAGCTGGCTAAGTCTAATGAACATCCTGCTCTCTATAATGATCCCGACGTTTTGTGAGGAAATCACCATAATCCTTAAAATTACACGGGTTAAATTTAGCTCCATTAAAATATTCCAGTTTACTTTAGCTGAAGTCTCATGTACATGTTTGCATGTAGAGGGGTGCACTTTTTTCCTTTAAACCAGCCACTTTTTCAGCCCATTTCTTGCAGTAGAGACCAAAGTGCACCCCCCACCCCCCTTTTTTTAATCCAATTTGTACTCCTTGTGCACCATCATTATTATTTCCTTCCATATTTTCTGCTGAGACAGGATCTTGCAGATAGTGTTTTCATGTCAGGGGTGCAGAGAAGTAGAGGAAAGGAGGGATGCGTGTTGGCTGGCTGGGTGGGTAGGAAGAAAGCAGAGAGATAATAATTTGAAGGCTGTGTCAGTGGTGGGCAGGTTTCAGAAAACATCAGCAGCATTCACAGATAAAAAAAAAAAAACAGGTATACCGTATACCCTATCATGTCCTCAGAGCAAATGTGCTTTGATACTTCTTTTGTAAAAAAAAAAAAAAACCATTGATGTCTCTGACAGCATTTTTCCCTTTTTTTGCCCCCCCATAATGACAGCACGCACTGAGAATGCAAAGTCAGAAATGATTTAGTTCAATGTCTGAGTTCATCCAAACTCATAAAATTTGAATTTATACTCATTTATTAATCAGAAACCATGAATGACTCAATAAATTTGTGATGTGCTTGCTTGAACATCATAGACAAAATGTTGAAATCAGTTTGAATTTGATCTTGTTTTGAGCAAACCATGGTCACAGATCCAAACTCTGCTCCATAACTTCAATAAACTTCCATCCATCCGCATTCTGAACCTGCTGTATCATTTTCAGTGGGTTGCTAGAGCCCATCCCGGCTGCTGTTGGGGTGCAGCCTTGGCAGGTCGCCAGTCTGTTGCGGGGCCACACAGTTAAGCATCCATATAAACTCACAACTATAGAATCAATTCCCCTATGAAGCATGTTTTTGGACCAGGAGAAAGCACAGGGAGAACATGCAAGCTCCACCGCGCTACTGTGCAGCCCCAGCATCAGCATTTAACACTCAAAGGTAAACTCAACAGTTACACCACCGCAGTGTTCCTTGTTTTTCAAAGTAAAATAGACAGAAAGTTGAAAAAAAAAAAGTTTCCCTAATTTCAAAGTTGGAAAAGTAATTAAAGAGAACCCAGTTAAACAGTTGACAGAAAAATGCTCCACTTGCTCTTTTGTTTACTTGTTTACTGAAGGCACTAAAGCAAAATGACACATCTGTAAAAGTGAACCTTCAGGATAAGAAGTTAATTTGGCCAAGCTTTTGGAGTCAAGTGTTTTCAAGCAATGAAACTTAAACGGATGCCCTGTTTTCCATAATTGGTTAGAGTTTACTGCAGGTCCAAGAATAATCCTTTTCTTTTGGGCCATTTATGGCAGGAAAAAGGTGGTTTTTGTTGACCTTAGAGGAAGAGAAAGTCCACTCACAAAGTTTTTTCTACAAGAAAACAAACAAGAATAAATATTTAAAAGTAAGAAAGAATTTTAAAACTTTGTAACTAAATAACTGAGCTCACCGGGCAAAAAAGGACGTTCAAGGGTTAGGTGTTTTCTTACTGTTCTAGAAAACTCTCACCTTAGACCCTAAATATGACTTAAAAGCCATTTTTCATATTGAACTGCCATCACATGGGTATAAATTTGAGCCAAAATAGCCATCTTGTGTGCACAATGACACTATCAGAGACAATGGCCATTATATTTCTGGGATTTTAAACCAAGACTAACAACGTCATCTGCCAAGCACTTAATGAAATGTGAAAATGTGTGAAAAGACTCTGAGACTCTGCAGGAGATGAAAAACAGCAAAACATTCCACAGAACGCCTTAAGAGGTCATAAACACACGTTTTGGTGCAATTTTTCATCATTTCTTTCCACAGACTTTGAGGCTGAAATGGTATTTCCATCCTAAAGTCTTCTGCATTAGTGCAACACCAGCTTGTTTCAAAAAGCTGGGTAATCTGCAAAAACAGAAAGCAGCAAAAAGGTGAGGCAGGTGGGAGCCAGAAATAAATCCAGAGGTCATTTAGGAGATGATGAGGAAAATTTCACCCTCGTCTCTGATGAGATAAGCAAAATGCACAGCGATGTCCTTTTTGTTGCCGTGTTGAGCTGTTTTTTGTGAACATTTTATTGTGGTAGCTCAACATAATTTAAAGCTTGATGTGAGCTTGTTGTACACTGACAAATGCTTTTTTTTTGTTTAGTGGGAGCTGTGGCTTTTGTGCAAACACGAACCCAACGTCTGCAACATAAACTTGACTGTCCCACACGATCAGATGAGATTCAAACAGAGAAAAAGTGGAAGTGATTAAATTCTGACTGAGTAAATGAGAAAATGAGAAGCAGGTGTGGTGATTAACCTAAACCAGGTGTGAGCAAATGACAGGGAGCAGGGCTTAACAGAGCAGGAAGTCAAAAGAATAAATAAAAAAAAACAACAAAAAAGCAATTGAAGGTTACTTTGCATAAAAATTATACATTTAAAACTAAATTGTTTTAAAACCAGGATGCAGCAAATCAACTAATTAGAAGACAAGAAAATCAGAGGCTCGGTTTAAGAAGGAGACATTTAACAAAAAAACAGCAAACTGATTGTTTTGGAGGGCCCAGATCATAAACATCCAGTAATATGTTAACATCTAAATTTATAATCTACCTATGCCAATTTTTTTCCAATAAAAACATTCCCAGTGGATTCCCATTTTTCATGTTTATCTGAAGTCTCTGTTTCCAAAATCTCCTCTACATGGGCTTGGCTGTTGGCGTTGAGTAGCCCCGCCCTTTATCTTTAAAGAAAAAATGAAAAGTGACATATTTTTGTTTCCAAATCGACACTTTTTGAACAATGTGTGGAACGACAAAACGAATGTGTGTCAGACCCTGCTGTTTAATACAGTTACACACGAAAAAAAACTTTGATAAGCCCATGAAAAATGCTTTAAGTTAGGTTATAATTTAGACTACAATGCAGCAGCAAACCGCACTGGTTGTGGCTCAAAGCTGATTGGATGCTAGCACATGCAGATTGTTGAATTCACTTGTACAGCAAATGAAATGAAATACCGGAAAGGAAGTGACTCTTCACACATAATTTTCCCAATAGAGAGAGAGAGAGAGAGAGAGAGAGGGATGTTAGAGATGGGGGTAAGGGGTTAAGATGGGGGAGATAGAGGGAGTGGGGGAGCAGTTGATAAGATAAAGTCATAACATAAGACTGTCATAAGTATATTGCATGACTTAGTTCTCACATGCACACACCAATACATACCAACAAATAGTAATCACACAACTATTGACAGGTTCTAAGTATTCATACAAAGAAGACTTATTGCACAGGGCGCACAGAGCGAAATTAATTTATGCACACAGACAGGTAGACGCAGGATTTGCAAAACCAATATTATTGGAGAGGGGTGTTAAAAACAATACCTGTGCCCATATTTGTGGAATAGTGAATAAAGCATATGAATGAATGTGTGGTTCTTCGAGTGTACCTTGATCATATTGAATGCTCCAGCAAGGGCAGGAGGCCCGGGACCCCACACCCCATAGCCAGCTGCAGACAGTGCAGAAGCCCGGCCGATCCAGGCACCCAAGAGCCCCCCCCATCAGACGAAGACCTGGGAACAAGCACCCTGGACCCCCACCATGGAGACAGAGCCAGGGGACTAGACCTGTCCTCTGGACTGCTGGTACACCCTGAACAGTTTGTTGCAGGGCCGAGGGAACTGGAGCGATCACTATGGCAGCTCCCGGGAGGTGAGTTGGTGGCCAGACAGAGACTCGCTGCAGGATGGGGAGTCAGCCTGTCTGGGCCTCCAGAACTTTATGATATTTTTCTTATTTTTATCGAGGCAATAATAAAAAAAGGTCCCCTGATTTTATTCTTGTTTTTATTTTTGCCCTCTCTGGTTAATGCAGGACAGCAAGCCATCAAACTTGGTCAGAGAGAGAACACAAATGTGGAGAACAAATTTGGGACTTTAACTTTAAGTTTAATTTTAAATACATTTGGCCAACAAAAAAATCCAGCCTTTAGCCTACTTTAAATGCATGCAGCCAAAGCAACAATGTGCCATCTTCTCTCCTCCCGCAGACCCGCACCTTGTGTACGCTGGAGTGGGCAGATCAGGGAGCTTGCACAATGCGCATGCGTTACTGGGCCTTTTTGACATCACAACAGCTCAAACTGAACAACAGCTTGATTGGCAGCAATTTAAAGGGAGAAATACTCAGAAATGCAAAAAATATTTGTTATCACATTAGTTTCTTTTATAAAGAAAAGGCCACACGTACATGTCAAAAACTCAAAAAACATAATTATCGTCAGAGGGGGACTTTAAATATGCAGAATAATTGTATTGTCTTGCTACTTTAAGATTAAATATGTATTAGTATTAAATATGTCAAGTTTACTGACCCACATTTTGTTGTTTTGATAATAGCTTGTCATTTTTCTAATCATATTAGCTTTAAACAGTATGTTTTCTTATTGGCATTTTCTTATTGCCTGTTTTTTCCGACTGATTTGAATTTAGTGGAAGGAGAATTTGCTGCACAAAGACCCCAAAAATAACAGGAAATGTATGATTTATCCATAATCACTAAAATAAACTTTGCTGTACCTGTAGTTACCATGCAGGTTTGGGTGGAAATCCTCTGCAAAACTTTTTTTTTTAAGTTTGTGCATGCCTACACAAAACTTTGGACTCACTGGCCACCCAAAAGACACATGCTCAGGCTGATACGATGCATTATTCATTAACACACATGCACATCACTCTGGCACCGATGAATAGAGACTCATTTGCCCGTCCTTGATTAATTCGTTTGTCCATTTACTCAAACACAAGGGAAATTCAATTAATTCCAAAAAGTGGAACAATACAGAGCGTAATCAAAATAAATGAAACCACAAAACCAAATCATTGCTGTTTGTTACAAAAACCCATTTCTCCAATTTAGGATCATGCACTGTAATATTAATGGGCTGACCTGTTATTCCAATGTATCGTTTTGCCTAATTAAGCCCTTGAAATGACACATCACATCGCAAGAATACAAGTTTGCATATGCCCAGTTTCCTGCGTTTGTATGTCACAGCAATTTTCAGACAGATCACAAAACTAGATTTGTGAGAATCGTGACTTTTGATTAAATTCCTCAATAAACAGACGTAGCTAGAGAGCAATGCATTCGATGTTTCTTAACGCTAAATTAAAGAAAGATTGAACAATAGTTTTACATATCAAGACAAATCAACAAATGCTTGATAAGGATCAAACTATTTTGCACAAAATGTAGTTTTAGACCAAATGATTTGATAATAAAATCCTTGAATGAACATTTGTCAAATTACAGACTTCTCTGATACCATAGGAAGAGGAAATCTTGCTAGCACTGCTGCTGGCATTTGCAGAAAGACTTCACCACAGAGGAAAAGCAAAGAAAGAGAAGTCAAACCGTTTCTGTAAAATAAAAGAATTTGCACAAAAAAAACCTACTTTTGAGTAAATTTAGTTTCAATAAACACTACTATCCACTACATTTGAATTGTTGATGACTTAGTCTTACAAGGATTAACAATATTGAATGGAGATATCTGGGGACTAATAAGATGCAGCAATTTCTAAAAGGAGCAACTGACGTCATAAGTCAGATATAGAAGTTCAGAAAAAGCTTGTTTGTGATGATCTGCTGATGTTTTTTGTTTATTACTTATACAATTATTTTATTATATTTAAAAATGAAGTATACACTTGAAACTTGAAAAGAAACTAAGCAGAGCTCTTTGTTTATTAGATATAAAAAATGAAATTACACCCATCTGTACAAGAAAAAATGAAAAACAATTAGTATAGAAGGGATGTTTATTGATTATATTCTCTATTCAGCAGTGTATTTATCATACATATGCCTTGATAAGCAAAGTAAACCCAATACATAAGCAATTATAGAGATAGAAATGCTGGAACATATTTGTACATATTTATATATTTATATTATTGAAAAAAAGGGCAAAATGCATTTTTATCTATTTATTTGGTGACAACATATGAACAATGGACAGTGTTTACTTAACTGAACTCACATGAGGCAGATGAAAGTAGACGGGGATAGATTTAGAAGTTTGTGGGTCCAATTTGTTTTTCAGACTTTCTGTTCTGGATTGGATCAGTCTAGATTTTTTTCCCAGCAGGCTGTGTGGGAATTCATTGTGGGTGGGGTCGGTGGCGATGTGTCAGGCTTTCTTCTTGAGTCGGCCAGTGCAGTTTGTGCACAGTCAGCGAAAAACACACTTTGCCAGAGGAAAGGTGTCAAATTCTCACGTCAAGTTAATTTAAGCACCTTTTTACCACAAGACCAACACATTCGTCAAGACTGATGCTTTGTTACTGATGCCATATTGTATTGTTTCATTTGCATCCTAAAAACATTTTACATGAGTTAGCCAATCTTACAATCATTGTAAGGATATAATTTTAGTTGCACAGATCAGTAATAGCAAAACACCACTTTTTCATGATTTTATTCCAGAGACCATAATATTAGTGAATGCTAACATTATGTTGCACTGAAGTTTTGTCACTTGTCCTTACTGTTTTAATGGCTTCCGCTGCTGTGCCGATAACCCTGATTCACAGTTACAGACAGAGATCGACTTGTTTTGCCTTTGCCTTCCCTGTTCTATGGACCCACAGAGACTTGCTGTGCTGCGCCATCAGTAACCTATACAGCACAGCATGTCAACTCACAAGTGACTGCCACAAATATCAGACAACCCGGATGAGACACTTTATCATATTTCATTGCTTTTCAAAGGTATTCCTAGACAAGGACAATGTGATTTATTATTTATACTCTCAAAGCTACCTTATCCTTCTGCGCCAATGGGGAGCCTAAAAATAAAGAATTCAATTAGGACCTCTAAGCACAAATAAGAATGCTTTGAGACTTGTTCGGTGTGTCATCTAAGACATAATGTCCTTTGACGTACAGTCAAGACACGCCATTTGAAAAAAAGCGAAAACAAAGTAGAACCATTGTCGAATTCCTGCACCTGAACAAGTTCCTATTTTAACACCGAAACCCCCCAAAACAAAGGAGCAACCACAAGTCCAGGAAGATACCAGGAGTCCAGCTAACAGGACGACAAGGTTACCTTGCCAATATGCTTATCGTAAAGAAAGTGTCCCTGCTGGGACAAGGCAATTCAGGATTTTATTATCATTCAAATTAGAACATATAGAGGGGCTTCTATCCGATTGGTAAAATAATGGGAGTCATTTATCTAGGTCTCACCGACCTTTCATTTCCCATTCATGTCTTATTAGTGGAGCATACATCATCATCTTGCCATAATTAAAGAGAGAAAATCTAATTGATTGTGGGAAAAAGCGCATGCAGATGGAGATTGGAGGGAGCTGTGTACTCTTGGTGGAATTCTTGAAAGTAGACCTGAGCCTTTAAAGTGTTGATTTTCTGTCTTTTAGGCTTCTTGTTTACACAGAGACCTGAGAGGGATGCTTGGAAGATAAGAACTAAATAAGAGCCTCAGTAAGAAATGCACAATGACATGAAAATAAAGCAAGTTGAAACACATTTTTGGCCTAAAAATATTTTTTTATCGCACATTTACGGCAACATCTACTATTTAAAATTTTAATTATTTGAAAAATTTCGGGGGCTGGTATGGTGGGGAAGTGGTTACCTCTTTCACCTTACAGCAAGAAGACTGGTTCAAATCCCAGCTGGATCCTCTCTGTGTGGAGTTTGCGTGTTCTCTTTGTGCATGTGTGGGTTTTCTTGCTGATCTTTGGCCAACTGTCCAAAAACATGCTTCATAGGTTAACCGGTGTCTCTAAATTGCCCCTAGCTGTACATGTGAGTGTGTGTCCTTGCAACAGATTGGCAACCTGCTCAGTGTGTACCTTCGCCCTACAGAAGCTCCAGCAGCCCCGAGACCCTGAAAAGGTTCAGCAGGTTCTGGATGGATGAATCTCTTTGATGCTTGGACTCACAAATTACAACACACATGTCAAAACTAAAATCCTTTGTAAATGGAGAAATGCTAATATGTCCACGATCGTGTTTACAAATGTCTACAATGTGTTCAACATCAATGAATCCAGATGGGAGCTGAGAGATTAGCAGCTAACTGCTCAGCACATTTGAGTTAGACGAGAGTAACTCAATAATGCTTCTTTGCTCGTCTCAGTAGGAAGCTTGCAGTTCACCGGGGGTCCGCCTTGGAAAAGATAAATGAGACGAGGTGAGAGTTACCCTCAAAGTGACCCTAATGAGAAATCTGGGGAAGATGCTCATATTTTATCTGCAAAATAGAACAAAACAACCCTCTCCGAAGCCCTCTTAGATGCTAATTGAATAGTAATGCAATGCCTTTGGCATCTTGATGTCGGCTCATTTGGGCAGTGATTTGTCTCCATCCGTGAAAGGATTCCCAGTTTTGGCACACTCTTAATGAACAGCTCTGTGTGGCATTGAAATTCAATTTCATAAATCCCCCTTGCTCATTTGCAGCCTCTTTCCCAGCACTGTTCTTCTCTTCCTGTCAATTCCTCTTCAGCAGGGAGATTTGCTCCTCAAACACTAAACTTTCCTGTTGGTTTCCATGTTTCAGAAAGACCGAGCAAGACTGAGGGTCAGCAGGTTTGTGAGCCAAGCAACCTACAGTAAGACCCCTTCAAGTGGCAGTCTTTGTAATGTAAGAATGGATTCCTCGAGAAACATAACAAAGTGTCACCTTACCCCTGCACTAATAAAAATGATGGATAACATGGGAGCCTGAGATGATTGGAGGCAATTAGGTTTTCACCCACCTTCTGTAATTCAAACACCGCTTGGAGAAAACGCAGCAGTCTCAGGTTCCTTCTGACTTTTCTGCAACATGGCAGGGTGGTGAAGATGAACCCTGCTGTCGAAGGGCCTGCTGTCGCTCACACACCACAGTTTCCAGTCTTAACACTCACAAGAGTTGACCGTGATGGATGAAGACAACAAGACTGCTGACAGTTATGAATATTGGGCCTCATTCAACATCTGATCCTCCAGAGAAACCTGTTATTGAACCCCTCTCATAAACTTTTTCATAAATGAGTGGCTCTTTTTCTGAAAAGTTAAAAACATTTTCAGGGTTTATTTACATGTTTAAAAGATGACTGGAGCACCAAAAACTAAAAAAAGGATCATAAGCTTTTTTTTTTTTAATTGTTTCCTGTCACTGTAAAACACACAGAATTAAAAACCTTTTGTTGAGCTTTTTCCTTATTAATAGTTTCTGGCTCCATTAATATTCACTCTTAACTTGATTCCTTTCTTGGATTTCTGATTGGCTTCAATGCTTTTCCCTCACAATTTTTAGAAATTTGCTGCAAACTTTTTCCTAGGTATAAAGAAAATGTTTATCTGCAGACCTGTACATGTGTTTCTAGGGGTTTGTGTGTGTGTGTGTGTGTGTAGGTGTGTGTGTGTGTGCGTGCAGCAAAATACGACTGTGGATATTTTTCTTACACGTGAAAACCTTTTTTAATGCAATTTCTCAAGCTGTTTGCTCTCTGAATGTGAAATAAGAACACATGTGTGACTTTCAAAGTATATGCATGTCACTTTGAAACCCATGACTTCTGCATAAAATTTCACATGGGTGACTATCAAATGACATATGTGACTACGCAATTGCTACTTTTGATATTTAAGTCACACACGTGTGACTTTCAAGTTGTGTGTGTGTGACAGCACAAAGCACACCGTAAAGCAACTTATATGACCTCTAAACTCATCTTTCTACTCAATTAATAATCTTGGTGCTTTTGCATCGGCCTCAACAACATCTGAAGGTTCTGTGTCTGTTCGGCCTCCTCCTCCACCTAGCCTGTATCATTCATTCTTTTCTGCACTGGGATCAGTCGTCCTGGTCCCTTTTTCAGAAAAGCATGATATTTCTGCTGCCATGCTTCATATAGTGTTTCTTGGCTGCAACTCAGCATTCTTTTACCTCCAAACGCGACAAGTTGAGTTTTTACCAAAGTGCTCCATTTTGGATCTTCATTTTCTGGATCTTCCAAATGCTCTTTAGCAAACTTTAGACGGACCTGCACATGTGCTGTCATAAGTAGGGGGATATGTCAGGCACCGCAGGATTTGAGTCCCTGGCGGCGAAGTGTGTTACTGATGGTAACCTTTGTTACTTTGGTCCCAGCTCTCTGCAGGTCATTTCACTAGGTCCCCCGTGTGGTTCTGGGAATTTTGCTAACCGTTTTTGTGATCAGTTTGACCCTACAGGGTGAGATCTTGCAGGGAGCCCCAGATGGAGGGAGATTATCAGTGGTCTCGTATGTCATCCACTTCCTAATAATTGCTCCCAGAGTTGATTTCATCACACCAAGCTGCTTACCTATTGCAGATTCAGTTTTTCTAGCCTGATGCAGGTATGTTATTTTGTTCCTGGTGTTCTTTGACAGCTCTTTGTACTTGGCCATTGTGGAGTTTAAATTGTGAATGTTTAGGGTGTGGACAGGTGTCTTTTATACTTAGAACGAGTTCAAATAGGTGCCATTATTACAGGTAATGAGTGGAGGACAGAGGAGTTCCTTAAAGAAGAAGTTCCAGTTCTTTAAGGGGCAAAATTCTTGCTGGTTTGGCAACCAACTCCTAATTTTACAAAGGAATATAAAAATTATTTCATTGAAAAATTCTACAAATTGATTTTTTGGATACTTTCGCCCTATTTTTCTTCTCTAGATCAATGATGAAAATTACAGGCTTTTCTCATCTTTTGAAGAAAGAAAACATTTTTTTTGGTCCATCCTCAAAAACTAATCCAGCGGAGCAAAAAGCAATGTGGAGGAATTAGAATTAGGAGGGAACCAAGTTGCTGGATGTGTTAAAATTTGATTTCTATATGTGACTCTATATGTGACCAAGAATCAGCCTGCATTTAGGTGGTTCAATCCCCCCCCCCCCCCCCCCCCCCCCCCCCCATGTAACCACTATTTGTTGATTGTCAAGCAAGGAGACGTTGGGTTTCCATCTTCTGAGTCTTTGGTATGACCATGAATATTAACCCATGATCTCCCATTATCAGGGCAATACCCTTCCAACTGGCCCCTAAACTGGTCTAACTGATAAGAACCTAAACTATTTTTGCCAAGATCATCTTTGTTTGACTATCTAATTTTTCACATTTTTTTTCCTTTATTTCTTCACCTGGGTTTTCTCCAGTTTCCTATAGTTTCTGCCTCTACCCCAAACATGCCCCAATTTCTTTTTACCTTTTTGTAAATTAAAAGCACCTCTTTGTACACCTTTAGTCTGGTTTCACAACTAAGTCTTGATGTTCTCAATTTTAAATGTCCACTCTTATCTCCCCTCATTCCCCAAGAGTTTTTTTCCTACCTTCTGTGGTTCTCTTTTTTTTTTTTTTTAAGATTTCTTGACATTTAAATAAAAAAAAAAATTCACTTTGCTGTCCTGTACTTTGAAAATCCCATTCTTCTTTTTTTTAAATAGGTCCATCTTTTTCCAACAGAATGATTTTCTTTTTTTTTTTTGTGCAATGAAAAAAAAAAAAACCCTCTAAATCTGGTGTGTTCATCTAATCAGCAGCAAGCAGGCAAACAGGCAGGGTTGTGGCTCTGGAGGACTAGGGTTGGCCAGCCTTAAAATGTAAACCTTTGCTGAACAAGGTTAAAAATGTGCATTCAGGGATGTGGCAGTTCGACAATCACAGACTTAAGCAGAAGGAGGATCGATCCAGTTTAGAGAGAGCCAATAAACTCAACGTGTTCTTCAATAAGTTCAATTCAAAAACAAGCTTAGCATCCTCATATCCCAAGATTCCCCACAGCATCACTGTAATTCCATCAGTGCCTCATGAGTGAGGGTCAATATTTTATTTTAGAGTGCGTATCTGTGCCCTCTTTTCAAGTCCCTTTGTTTCAGAGTAGGGTGAAAAGGTTAACACCCACAAAACGGTTTTGCGAAAATGAGGAAGGCTCCACAGGCATCAGGGCGGGACATTAAAAAGCAGTTAACCAATCAGAAAAGGCCTGGAGGCTTTGACATGAAGGAGAAAGTCAATTTAGTCAATCTGCTGCCCAAACATTATGAATATCTTGGAGACTCAAAACAGTTACATTTAATACATATAAAATGTGTTAGTCTAAATATATATCTGTAAAGTTTTGCCAAACTTTTAGTTCTTCATATTATATCAAGACTTGGCAAATTGCTTTAGCGTTCCTAGCAACCATTGTCAGCATTCTCGCTATCAATATAGCCTTTAATGTGATTTTTTTTGTTTTCACGTCTTACTGTAATTATTGTCCAATATAAATTATATAACCTTTATAATTGCAAAGACAAACGGAATTCAATTTGTTTATTCTTTTCAAACAGGCATAAAAGTAAACAAGCCATTATATAGAAGAGGTGACTTCCTGAGATAGTATGTAATCTCTGATGAGCACAGCATGTCAAATTCCATTTTCAAGCTTACCTCCTTCCCATTGTCCCTTTTGGATTCATTTACCACCCCTGAAGTTGAGCTCCAGTCCAGCAGCCGCTCCCAGTATGGGGTGAGAGAACAGGTTAATTGCTGAATTTTGACTGCCATGCTCTAAAAGACAATTGTGGAGGAGAACGTATGGCACTAATGCATAGATGACAGATTGCTATCTTGATGCTCACAGCAGTCTTTTGTGGGATAGGACTGCAAAGAGTTCCAATCACAGAGATATGTAATGACATAAATCGACACATCATGGGTGGGTAAAAATAATAGATCTCCTTCCACCTGAACAAACACCCCGCATGTACTGCATGTGTCAATGAACTGCAACGTTCTCATTTCAGGAGAAAAATTACACCAGCTGCCATTTCCTTCAGCCCTTTTTAAAAATATGGCCCCAGCTTTAAACAAAAAAGACGCTAAGCTGGAAAAGAAAAGAAACGAAAGATAAGATAAGATAAGATAAGATAAGATAAGATAAGATAAGATAAGATAAGATAAGATAAGATAAGGAGCTCCCGTTGTCCTGACGTTCCCTGGACTCAATAAATTCTTTTAAAAGTCAACTAAAACGTTTTATTTTTGCAAAGCATTTTAACTGAAACTGTTTTTATTTGGGCTTGGGATGATTGTTTTACGTGGTATATGCTTTTATATGTCTTTTATGTTTTTATATATATATCTTACCCTGTGAAGCACCTTGTGACCTCTGTCTGTGAAAGGTGCTATATAAATAAAATTGATTTTACTTTACTCACTCACTATTTTATTTGGGTGCAAAACATGTAGCTTACAAGCAATTATTACATGTACAAAAGGTGTCCAAAAAAAGAGAAATTAACCTAAATATACATATAGTATGCTCAAACATCTAATTACAAAATAAAATATATTAATATAATAATTCACTTTATTTCAGACTCAGTTTCGGTCCATAAAAGAAGACAGCCAGAACGTACAAAAAAAAGCAGTCATTAAGTAAGAAATAGTATATAAAGAGGAATGCAAGGTGGAAATAAAAAACTGTAATTATTTCAAATCATACCGATACTTAGCACAACACAAATAAAGCATATACGTATGCAAAAAGAAAACAGCATGTGAATATAAACAATAAAGTGAAAATAGGGTTTATGGTACTTTAAACAAATAAGAAATGAAAAGTATGGTGCCAAATTTAATTGAATGCAAAAATGGCAACCAATATTGCCACTGCTATCTGCACTATAGGGCGCACTGAATTATAAGGCTTTTTTCAAACTATGTCATATGTAAGGCCCATCAACCTATAAGACACACTGAAAGTCAGAGAGTCAGACTTTGTTAACTGTGTTCACAATAACTGTAGAACTTGTTTGTAACACGGTGCACGTAGCCATGTAAGAAGCGATAGCCTGGTAGCATATTTATAATACATGTAACTCACAACGTCGTTTGTAACACGTATAAAAAAAACAGACTGATACTGCTAAAACAGATGTTACTGTGACTATGCTCACTCCCAACTTTGTTTGTAACCTAATAGTGTGGAAAACACAGTAATAGACATAGCCTGTTTTAAATGACGGGAATCCTGAGCTACAATATTATGTCCTGGAGGATCAAACATTTTTTCATGCATCTTGTTCATTTTCTTTGCAGAAAAACATAAAAACAACCTACAAGGGAAGAAGAAGTAAACCCTTATTGGTCTGTTTTTGCTACAAAAATGCACATTTGCAGGAATTTGTGTGATAGCGTTTTACTTCTTTGAAAACTTCCACACTAAAGCTTTACCATGTGGTGTCAGGCTAACACAGCTCACTCCAGATAATAGTATTTGTTTTCCAAATAATCTTTGGTGTTTGTTTGGATCTGATGCAGGCTTTGAAAAACTACAGGAAAGGATTCACAAGATGTCAGGATTAGACATTCTTTTTGGCTGTTGCCAACACCGTAGCGCCCTCTAAGCCCTCATTTTGTTTAATGGTGTGAGTTATTGCCTGCCCTGAGCATTGTAACTCACGGGACGCAGAGCATAGAACATTTATAGACCCCTCGGTGTGGCTGAGGCCTGATTTTGTAGTAAGCGACAGATAAAAGAAGACCAGTCTTCCCCGCTGTAACGCTGTTTTGGGATGCCTGGATTTAGAAAAATCTCAACCCCCTGATTTTGGCTCAAATAATGACGCATTTCCCCTCTCAGTATTAGCATTAGACATGTGCCCTGCTTAGTGTCAAAGGATACGCTGAAGTGAAGGGGATGGCAGAGGGGTCAGCCAATTATCCCCACTAATGTGCTGTGAGATTGATAACTAATTGATATTTCATGCAAATTGATATTAGTCCAAAGCACACTATCGAGCTGAGGTTTGACAGCTCTGCACACAACTTAAGTTATGAGAAGCTGGAGGGTTAAACTCATTCCAGTCAATCTTCTCTCCTGCTATGGTTCATTCTTTACAGATTTAAGTTATATTATATTTGATATTTGTCCTGGACTGAAAATTGACTTTATACAATATCAACTAGTGAAAAAGGGAAGTGATTGGCAGTGTGTAAACAACTGATGAAGTAAAAAAAAAAAAAAGGAAAAAAAAAGTCAATGTTTATCTCCAGTAGGAAAAAAAAGGGCCTGTTTTCTTTTAGCATGACAGCAGTTGAAGTTTCAAACATTTTTAGGTTTATACTAAAACCTTAAAAAAACACTTTTCATTGCAGCTCTTTGACAAAACACAGAACTGTAAAACATCCAAACTTTTACAAAACACAGGCAGTGATGTATTATGTAAAGCCATATTAAAGATAGACAGTAAATATGAACACAAAGTCAACTTGAAGCAAGATATCTGCAAAATTACAGCATGTGCATCCATATTTCAATCTACACATCATTGTTTTGTTGTTTAAAATAAAAACACTGTCAACCAATAAACTTATTTTTTCTTAGCCTTAGAATTTCCATCATGCCTGGAAATACTAAAATTAGCACAATTGTTAGGTTTTTCTGATCCGAAATATGTATAACTGTTATTTTTTTTTTGCGTTATTGAGTTTGCTGCAATTTACTCATCTGTCAAAGTTAGAACGTATCTATGGTGACATTTAACCATTTAACACTGGGAATGTCGCCAGCAACATTTAAATAAAACACGTTTCTTGACCTTACTGTAACTCATCATTTACGTGGAAAACCTAAATCAGCTGATTTTAATGCAACAAGAAGCGGCTTTGCATCAGCCACTTCTCTGCGGATTTACGTTGATTACATAAGCATTTTACTACTGTAAAATGTTGCAAATCAGTGCAAAACTTCTTTTTCAACACTTTAGATTCCACTGGATTACACTGTAAAGGGTTAGCTCCGTACTGTGGAGGCAAAAATATAGTGGAGTGGATTCTAATGAGCAGTATTCTCTTGTCTACTTTTTCATACTTTCTCTTTTCTTTCAGCAGCCTGAAGAGTTGTCTCAGCCCCTGGTGGCCACTAGAGAGAATGCAAAATGAGGGCAGGTACTGATTCCTCGACGAACACCCAGAAGGTACATCTGTTTTTAATGTAAAGCGTGGGGTGTAACAGACGAACTGCTTCAATGAGTTTCGCAACATTAAAGACTCCATTCAATCATTTTCCATACCTGCTTCTTCGCATTTACCACCCTCAGATGTTGTTCGATGAGAGGTGAGATCAACATCTTCCCAGACTTGAAATTAACATGTGAAACCACTAAATCATAATGTAAGAATGTTTTTATCATGTCTTTCTGTTTCCACAGCATGTAAATGCAGAAAAACGGATTATATTCAAGAGACCGGGGATGCACATAGTAATTCTTCATGAAATAATAATTATTTCAAGGCTTGTCAATAAGAGCAAAGAATTACAGACCTACGAGTTGTGTAAATGTTACATCAATTTATGACTAAACACTCCAAAGTACACAGTGTTCTGTAATGTTTCATCTCTGGTCATTTTAAAACATTGTTCAAGCACAAATTTCTGGTTTTGTTTGTCAAATTGGAAGCTTGATAGCAGAATCTGGATAATAATTTGTTTTTTTGTGTTTGTTTTATTTTGTTTGAATTATTTTATTTGTCTTCAATGAAGCCCTGCAGTGCTTTTCACCTCGTTTTGGCTCATTTGAGCTTGTGAGGACAATCACAGAATGATTGGACTCAGTTGTGGAGCAGAACAAGTGGACCTTCCTCAGAGCAAATTTATCATGGGCATTGTTCACATTTGAATGGAAAGTATTTACTTAAGTGGCAGCATTGTGTGTGCATGTACTCTTTATATTGCCCAACACAAACAAACATAAATTAAAAATTTTGTCAAGATGAGTTAAGAAAGGAAAAACAGACAAATAGATGTTGCAATTACATGTTTTTGTTTTGCCTTCATCCCAAATTATGGATCTCTGAGTGGAAGAGTTTGTTAAATTGTTGTAAAATGTTTTTTTTTTTCTTATAATTAGATCTCTGTAAAATTACCCCAAAAAACAAAAAATAAAGGACTCACCTGTAAAAGTGGCTCATGCTACCCACCTGTATTTATAATTTCTAGCTAAATGTTTTTTCAAAAATCTCTATTTCTATAGAGCCCTGGAAAATAAAACAAATAGATTTTTCAAATAGGTCATTTATAGCCACGTATTATTTGGACACAAATTTGTAGTACCTACAATTCCTACTACTAATTTAAGCCCAAAAACATTTTTCAATTTGTGCCTACACCATAAAATGCTAATTTTTGTGCACAAATAGCTAATTTCATTCATTCATTCATTTTCTATTCCGTTTTTCCCTTTCGGGGTCACTGGGCTGCTGGAGCCTATCCCGGCCACTTGTGGGTGAAGGCAGGGGACACCTTGGACAGGTCGGCAGTCTGTCGCAGGGTAGAATGTCCACAATCACACAGCCATTCACTCTCACACTCACACCTAGGGACAATTTAGAGTTGCCAATTAACCTATGAAGCATGTTTTTGGACGGTGGGAGGAAGCCGGAGATCCCGGAGAGAACCCACGCATGCACAGGGAAAACATGCAAACCCCACACAGAAAGGTCCCCCATTGATGTTATGTTTTCATGTCCCCCAGCCAGGACTTAAACCGGGGGCCTTCTTGCTGTGAGGCAAGAGCACTAACCACTGCGCCACCGTGCAGCCTCAAATATTTGTCTGTTAAAATTCTAACTTGTACGCACAAAATTCATATTGGTTAGCACAAAATGCTATTTTCTGTGCACAAAATGCCAATTTGTAAGCACAAAATTCTAAAGTGTAAGCACAAAATGCTAATTTGTGCCCAAAAAGAAAAAACAGAAAAAGTTGTTTTGTGCACTGGAAAGACTATTTTGTGGCCACAAATGCTCGTTGATGGACACAAGTATTAACTTTTGGCCACAAGTTATTGACTTGAGGTAATAATTTAGTTTGATTTTTTTTAATGCCATGTTGAGGACACAGCACATCTCAGTTATCCGAATGAATCTCCCAGAATTCTGTGAGACTTTTGGTTCGTCCAATACAGCGAACACGTTCTATGTGAGACACGTGTCCTGCAGTCTGCAGCTTGCCAAATGTGTTATGAGACTAAGTGCCATACAAAACCGTCCGCTACTCCTGTTTCCATGGATACCACACCTGATTTGACATGAAGTCATGCATGGGGCCTTTTGGACTGCGTCTGTGATATGAGGTGCATGACATCTCGCCAAGATTTGTTCTCATAAAACAAGAAGCAGGGACCTTTATCGTGGAGACCGAACATATTCCCACCTTTTTTTCCCCTTTTCTTTAATTTTCTCGATCCTCCAATAATTCACAAAGATGTTGACTTTGCTTTATTTCTTGTTGATCTCCTTTTTCCTCAGAAAATCAAATGTTTGACAATCTGGTGATGTAATCAGCTTCATTCTCTGTCTTTCCATTTAAATCTTTTATGTGCTTTTCTCATTCACTGCCTCCATTTCCTATTCCCTCTGCTCAGCATGCATGAAGCAGACAACACTGGGAGCCCAGAGATCTATAATCCCCCTACAGGCAAGAAATGGATGGCTTTAATGATTTAAATCTTGTCAATGGGCACCTTCTCTGATTCGAAATGAGAATTTTGAGGGCTTGCTGGAATCAACCCAAAAAGGGCTCCTCTTAACACATCAGCATTTCACTAAGTCAATGATCATTGACTGCAGAAAATAGGTGCTTAATCATTTTTAATTAGAGATAATCAGACATATTGTCCATTCTACTTTCAAGAGGGTAAAATGAAGGTCTGCTATCAGCAGAGGTCTTGGTTTGACATTGTAAATTCAGCTGTTCAAACACGACTGTATTGTTCGTTCAAGATGTTTTTTTTTCTCCGTAAATGTCAGATACATCAGTTCTGGAAATGTGTGCACCATTACTCCTCCAGCAGATTAGAGGGGATTTTGTTTGCTGAATACTTTCTGTATAATTGTCTAGATGTGCACTTCTCGTGCATGTAAAATAAAATTGTAAAAAAAATTAGCAAAAGTAGGGTCTGGGTGTGGCAGGGTACACGCTTTCATGCTGGTATCTCGGTAATGAGGCCCTGTGAAGCCGAGGCTCTCAGCCCTTGCTGGGCCTTCATACATCATTAATGCTCCCACATCATAGTCCTGATAATTACTGGGGACGTGAATGTCACCTCAGTCACACCTCCCCAACAGAAGATGACAGCAAAAGGTCTGCCAGACGTGCCATGAGTTCTGCATCTCACACACACTCTAAATCATAAGCACAAACACTGCAATATGAACCATATGTGCGCTCTGATTGTTTAAAAACTAAAGGCATGCTGGCCTCCTTTGCATATTTTTCAGTTGTAAACTTGTGCAAAAAAAGCTGTTGATCACATAAACAAAAAAAAAAAACAGTTTTCCTGTTTTTAGTTGGTTTTAATATTCACTCTATTATGTTAGAACATTGTGCCTTAAAATCTGTATCATTACAATAAAACAGATGAAGCAGGATGATTATATTGTCACAATGATAATCAGACACAACATCCAGGTGTTTTTTTCTTCTTTTAGTGAAAAGGTAAAAGGGGAACATATTTTTTAAAGCAGAACATTAATGCTTTATTTTGTTAAAAGTAATTTTGTGGCACTTAACAAAAGATCATCCTGAGATAGAGCCGTCAGAGATCTCTGGACTATGATCTTGGTCATCCTCCAGAATCCTACCGGACAGCTTAAGGAGGATAGACAGGCACTTTTATGAAGGCCCTGCTTTGCTAGGATCATAATATCCAACCTGGCCACATGGCTAAAGCCAATATTTTTTGGTAAAACAATTGGCAGCATCTGAAGTTACATAAGCATGAAATAAATCAAGGTGTCAGTTGGGTAGAAAGTCTCTGAATGCAGAAGGAGGATGTTAAATGACAGTGTTAGAAGGCCCAAAGCGCTTAAGAGTCACAGTCCCATTCACACACTAATCCACTACCGAACACTGGCACCAACCTAGAACCACCATCAGTGCCCAAGGACACTTCAACACATGGGTGGGCAGAGCGGGAACTGAACCTGCAATCTTCCGATCAGACATTGACCACTCTACCTCTGCACCACGGGTTCCTCTTGGGGTCAAACCGTTGATGTTGCAGGCGGCAAGTTATCTCAAATTCAAAGCCGAGTAGCCGGTGATCTTGGACCTTAAGCAGTGAATGCAGACATTGTTACAGAGAAACTGGAAATGGTTCCTGCAACTATTGAAATTCCAGAAAAAGCTTCCTTAAAAAAAACCCAGGAAGAGAGATGCACACTTTTATATTGATTACACTACATGCTGACTCAGTGTACAAAAAAGGCTCAGAAACAACTTTCTCTGCTTTTCCCTTTTAAATTCAACAAGGAGGCTCACTTTACAAGACACTCACTGAATGAATTGCCTTCAGTACCATCTGGGTACAACTCCATCACCAGCATCACAAAGCAATCCAAAGCTATGTTCACACCACTGTCGGCAATGAACATCAAGTGACCACTTCCTGTGAAATAAAAACACGTGAAAATGCTCGTTTAACGCTTCTGTGTGTAAATATATTTTATATATATTATGTGGATGCCTTAAAAATGCTGAAAGGTTAAAAAAAATAGTTTTTACATTCATAACCATCTTTTTTGCTTCTGCTCATAACGCTCTTCCCAACCTTCCACACAAGAACATCATGGACTACCAGAAATTGGTGTAAAAACACTAGACATGACCAAAAAAAAAAAAAGAAAAAAGAGTTGACTGAGGGTTGGAACGATAAAGTTTGGCTTTTATGTAGAACTTGCATCTCTCAACGTGTTCCCACACCAGGGAGGGAGACTTCTGTGGTCGAACTCATGTCGGCGAACAGATGTTTTGCACCTGTTTAGATTCTTCCCTTCATCTCCTCTTCATCTCTTCTTCTCCGCTCTGAAGGATATAGAGACCCGTGTACTCACTGGAGACAAACTATAGGTATAGAACAAATCCTCATTTGGCCAATTATTCTGACCTTCCAGATTGCGGTCCATCCAAAAGCCTCCTCCTGTTACTGTAATATCCCCAGCTTCCTGGCTCTCTGGAGAGGTATTTAGCATGCTTCTCTAACCCTACTGATAGGACAGTTTAGCTTTAAATGAGCCTGTTTTGCCTCCACACATTTCTTCCCACATGTCTTCCAGGCCTGTGGATTTTATTGATCGTTATCCTCCCAGGGGTGTCGGTGCCTGGACTTTGGCACTCTGCGGCAGCTGGTCGGGTTGTTGATGGTTGTTAGCCCTGCTGGCTGTACTGTTTTGGGCTTTGTGCAGTGCCAGGCTCTGCAGGAACCCTGCTCCCCCTTCAGCCATGTCTGAGGATGCTTGTTAGGAAGCCATCTAAAAATAGAGGAAAAAATATCTTGTCTCCCTTCACATATTCCATCTCTACATGCCTGGCTGATTTAGCTGGCTGCCTGTCACCAGCATACCTTGTACTTGTGTGCTGAGCCTTCGGTGGACAGCTGTATCTTTATGACTGATGCACTATGGATGCTCTTTGAAAACAAACCACCAATACAAATGTAATTTGTGGCAATCAGTCTAGACTCTAACAGCCCTGAGGGGTACGCTGGAACTCCTAGTTTGCCTGTCAAACCCCTAGAAACAACTGCTGCCTTTTTTTTTTTTTCTTTTAAAGCCAATGGCTCTCTCATTGGCTGTCGAAGAACAATAACCGTTTTAATTTTTTCTGATATATATATATAAAAAATCAAACTCAGTTGTTAAATGTTATTGCTTTGTGGGTCTTTTCCAGCAAAACTAAGTTAAAGCTGTGCTTGCACTGGGTGGTTCAATAATGCTTTCTCAGTACAGTAATTACAAGTGAGTTTCATAGCACCACATGGCAGCTCTGAGTCCAGGTGGTATTACTACACACAAACAGCCAGCTAATCAATGTTCATATAACAACTCATATACACATACTGACATGCGGGCCTTTACACAGCAAGCAGTCGATACTCTTTCAATTCCGATCACTCAGAAAGGTGTCAAATGTTTCACGGCACCTCTGCACTTCATCATGACCGAACACAGCGACAGGACTGAGGCTTTTCTACAAATCATGGCCGATTCATAAATCGACCTTTTGATAAAAAATAAAAAACAGGAAGTAAAACTGTTGTTATATATTTTTTTAACTGTGATTTATTTTAATAGCTCTTTTTCAAAATTACAGCTGCCATATCATCAGTCTCTCAGCCGTGTGCTGACAAGTGTTGACGAGCGACAGTCATATAAATAACACATGGTGCAACCATGGTGAAGGGAGGAGGCTTATCCAGAAAGTGATCAAAAAAGATGCACTTCTAAATAAAAATGGAAATTTATTGTAGCTTTAATCTTAAATGTGGGAGCATTCCTCCAATCTAGCATTTAAAGTCTGTTCCGATGTCAGATTAAGTGATGCACATATTGCAAATATGACATCTGGGGGAAGATTAAATGTCTATGCCTCACTACGCTTAAACCCATGCAATAAAAATAAAATATCCCCATAGAAACTGAGTTAAACAATAATGTAGTACATAAATCAAGGAAGACAATTTATTAATAACACTATCTTGAATATGTGTCAAAATAGCTTTTATGATATATGGGATAATTGATGTGCTGTAATAATAATTTTAATCATGTTAGATTATCTGGAGACATTTGTATTAATCAAGTTTAAATTAACATTGCAATCGAGTCTGCATTACAATGTTTTAGCTTTTATAATGAATATTCTTACAGTGATGACAGACTGAAGAAGATAAACTCTGGGCGTGAACAATCACCATTGAAGTATAGATCTTCTGTGATAAACATGTGAGCCAGAGAGCTCTATCCAGTATCCTAAAGCTTTTCTTAAATCTCAGGTGTTTTCTCTAAAATCTTTGAACTTTTAATTCTTCTTTGTGGACTCAGGAAGTAGTAGATGAAAAACATTTGCTGCAACAAATACAGTTGATCGCTAATTGGCCAAATATTTTTAAAATGTCTGAAGTGGCTAAATAAGTTTAAATAGTACTAGTATACAAACAAAATGCTGATAGTAAAGAAAAACTTGCAAAAAACGTAGAAAAAAGACGAAATAGTGTTTATTGATAGAATCGAATAGAACGGAATACAATAGAATCCCGAAAGAAATTCAAAACTGGCCAGCTGCTTGCATTTATATTAACACTAGCACATTAAAAAAAAACAATAAAGTAAACAATAAACAAAAAAAATTCTCAAAGATTAAAATCTATTCATTAAAAATACATTAAAACCATAAAACATTCAAAGACTAAAATTCAATGAGGTATTCTTTTGCTGCTCAGTCAGCTTTAGTTGTATGGGGTTGAATAATGCTAATATGTAGCCTACGCTAATGCTAAAAAAGCTGCAGGAGAGGAAAACATAGCTGAATAGAGTTTCATACAGTTGCTAAATGCTATTCAACAAACATTAAGAAAGTGAAAACTAATTTAACTATTTTTAATACTTGAAGAGTGATTGCTAAATAAGTTTTGAGAAACTGTGGTAAAGCCTAAAAATATAAATAAAATATTATTATTGTTGTTCCAACATTCACATTTGCTTAATTTTTCTTCTTTTGTGTCTAAAAAAATAAAACAAAAAACAGAACTTATGAGCATAGTAATAACTCTTTGCCGTAGGGAAAAAATGCTACTAAAGTATGAGCAAAAATTAATTTTGACTCTGCTGTTACTTTTGTCTTTCTGCTTCCATAGAATTTTAGAAAATAACCTATAACCATAACACAATCAAATGATTTTATGTGGTAGAAACACAAAGTTTCCAGTTATTGTCTTTGAGAAGTGAAGCTCTCAGCATGCGAGTCTGCAATAGGACATAAAAACTGTACAAACAAGTCAAAGTAAATTTTTTGCAGTGGCAAAAACTCACGAAAAAAAAGTTTCAGTAGTCAGTGAATGTCTCGGCAGATTTTCCTTTAAGGTCAGGTTGTCAAAGGCTCGTAGAAAAAAAAAGTTAAAGACCACCAGCCTCACTGACCATGTGAACGTCTATGAACAGAAAAGTAGAGGAAGAGTCAATAATTATTTTTTCCTCAAACAAAAGTGCAAATTACAGAGGGAGCTGCAGTTGCACAAAAATTGTAAGACATGAACAAAACACTGGCTAGAAACAAGAGTAAAGGAAATGGACAACAAAAAACAACTTAGATCTATAAGCGACCAAATAACAATTGGAATTCGGGAAGTAAAAATGTACACATGGTACCAAAAATCCCTTGCATACTGTAAATCAGGAGGTTAAAAAAGATTAAATTAACAAACTGAATGCAAGAACTTCACTGAACCTTTTTCAAGACATCAATCCAAGTATTAGTAGATACCTTCTCCCTTTATAATGAAATTTTCCCCAAAAGTTGACCCTGAAGTGTTGGAAAAATGCCATATAAGTTGACACACATCTTCAGGCTGAGTATTTTTATTATTCCTCATGAAATTACACTTCCTTGCATATTCTATTCAAGACAACAGTAGAAAGCTCACATAGGTTGAGCTGGTTTTAATATAGAATTTTACCCACAGAAATGTGCATCTTTTGTTTTTTTATAATCACGCATTTTGTTGTTTTTCTCGCAGTCTTTTGACCAACAATAAGAGCCAGAGACCTCCAACACATTATTTTCGTTCACATTAAATCTCCAATGAGTAAACACTTTCAGATACATTGTCCATCAACAACCATTGCAACCATGGCAACTGCCACCAAGTGATTGGGTATAAAGTTCATTACTGCATACAGTCCTGGAGGTGATGTCACACGAACGGATGGACAGAAAGCCAAACAGATAGATGGACATGCAGTTAGAGATTTTTCCTTAAACTAAATGTCAAAGTCACACAGTTTGTCATTGGCATCGTGATTCCGACACGAGACTCCATCCCATATTTACATGCTGGACATTGGACACGTCAATGTTTGTAGGTATATGTCAAATATAAAACTTGTTGTGTCACATTCTGTTGCTGTGAAAACCACCCATAGATTTCAATGGAGCCTTCTAAAATGTCTGAGCGCCTTAAGAATGTAAAGATATGAAAACATGTCCACTGATTATGTGATGTTGGACCTGGAAAAAAGTTAAGATTTTTTGAGTCTCACTTTTGAATTTTATTCAGCTTGTTGTGTCTTTTTTAGAAAGATGTTGATAGTTTATTTATTTATTTATTTTTGACTTGTGTAAAACTCACGGAGCTGTGAAACCAATGTCAGTGACTTTGGCTGCTTTACAAAGTGCTACATCACACTTTTCAAAGCGAAATAAAACTGATTCACGGACCAAACTAATTAAATATCTAATTGAACTGATAGTTACCTTCTTTTATTGTAGCAAAGATATCTGACACAAAGTGTCCTGACTTGATATGAATTTAAAATCTAAAATCAATGTTTTGCTTTTGGAAAACAATGGGTTCCTTGAAAAAAAATTCAGAAGTAAAAAATGGAACTGGCAAATATTGCTTAGAGGAGCCATTCCATGATTATATTGTTTTAGCCTAAACAAATTGCTGTACAGTAATATATCTACTGTAAATATGACGTTTGGTCCGAATAAAAAATTGTGGTGTTACTCAGCATTAATTCACAAAAGTTGCTTTTGCCCTTCTGCTTAGAATGACCTCATTTTTATTTGGCTCTTTTTTATGGATCATATTCTCAATTCCTGACGTCTGGAGGACTGAGATAAGCCAAGCAGGCCACAGGAAGATGGTGGAGTATGTGGAATGGGTTGTTGCCTTAAGATCTCAAGATGCATGTTAGAGTTAAGATTAGATGTGTTTTTTTTGTGTTTGTTTTGTTTTTTATGTTCCAAAGCAGCAGAGTCATGTTTTTACCAAAGAATATTTACTTAGGGAAGCAGCTGATTCAGTTTATTTATTTTTAATGACAGAATGAACTAATTTAAAGACTGTTAGTAATATGCAAGACGTTCAGTTGTGTAATTCAAGTTAATCGTCAGAAAGACGACTGTGGATGAGGCATCACCAAAAGCTGCAGAGGTGTTAAAACGCAGATTCATTGGAGAGTATTAAATAAAAATATTTACAATATTTATGAACAGTTGATTAAAAAGCACATTTAACTACAACTAAAAAGCCTAAAAATCATTATACTATGATGATTTAAACAGCCAAGTTATTTAAATGTTAGATTATGTTTGGTCAATGTTTGGTTATTTAAGTTAATCTATATCCAATTTGATTTTATTTTTACATTGTGCATAAAAACCTGAAAAACTCTCATTAGTGTTGGTTTCGTAATTAGTGTGTCTCTTTTTTCTAACCTCACGTTCGCACCTGGAAGAACCGGAAAGTCCTGCGCGTTACAAATGAAAAACTATCCTGCGCCGTCCTCATAAGACGAAGAAACATCATCACATATTTCATATTCACACACCTCCAGGGCCACTTTGAGATGGTTTACAGTGTAAACTGCGGTGAAGCAGCTGCACGAGAGCAGACCGATGCACCTCTCCATCACTGCTGCACTCATTCCTGAATAAAAGTGAAATTAATTAAACTCTAGATGAGACAAAGGCACAGGACATAAAGGGCTGCTGTTAGCATTTTTCTAGCCCATTGGTTCCTTGTTACTACTGAACATTATGGCCCCTGAGCCCTCATAAATCAACTCACAGCCTATTGTCCTTTCTAGAAGGCTTTCTTCACTGTTGGCTCTAACATGGCAGAGGTGACAATAATCTATTGTTTCAGTTTGAAGCTGGGTGCTGCACCCCGGACTATGGCCAGAGAGGGCATGAGGATGTATGTGCTGCCTGGAGGAAGCAAGCTTAAAAGGCAGACGCTGGGGGCTACTGGGCTGTGCTTGACACATACAGGTCGAAGAATCCAACGTGGGAAATTCATCTTGGTGACAGGTACTGCACCAACTCTGAAAACGCCTATGAACTACTTACCACTTCAAACACGTGAAAAAAAAAAAAAACATCTGGATTTTTGTCTAGAAATTGTTGAACAAACAGCTAAAAGGGGAAGAAAATCAAGTGCTTAGATAAGAGAATACAAATTAATGAGGCTCTCTGTGAGCGTGAATCAAAACTTAAAGCTGTTTGAGAGAAACGTTTCATGCACCGTCTTACTGTCAGCTGATTTTTGTGCTTCATAAAATGAAGCTTAAAACGTCGCCTGAGGTATAGGTTAGGTTGGATTATAATTGCCTTTGAAGTAACGGCTTTAAACCTAATCAATTAACGGCAAACCCATTCCAGTAATGGATGTGTGCAAGACACGCCGTTATCAAAAAGTTTTTGGAAACTGTTCAAAGCCACTGAAGCCCTTTTGTTTCTTGGGCTGTAACTGGGTGAATGTGGTGGTGGTGGTGGGGGGGACTAAACAGAAAAGTCTGTGTTTTTTTTTTTGTTTTTTGTTTTTTCTTAGCAGCATTGTTTACAGCTCTAAGAATCCTGATCGATTGCTACTGGTCGGTGGACTGACATTAAGTAGGCCAGTGAAGCAGCTAGTTGGACACTAGAGCTTAGCCTGAGATCATTATACAACTACTGGGAACTATCTTTTTCTCTTTTCTCTCTGAAGGTCCATCTCACTTGAAGATAAGATTTACAGGATGATTCATCATCTAGGTACTAATAAAACGGTAAATATAGTGACAATAAACACTCCAGCTTAATTTAACAATAATATTAGTTACAAAAAGAAGTCTATACAACTGTTTCATACAACTTTGATTAAGGTTGTTGCTTATATCCATGTTGTCTATGAAGATTTTCACACACCGTTGACCAGCAACATTTACTTCTGCACACATAACATCTAATTGGTTCACTTTTTTTTTCCTCACATGCACATACATACCGTATTTTTCACACTATTATGCGCACTTAAAAATTGTGTATTTTTTTTAAAGCTTTATAATCCGGAGCGCCTTATGGATGGAATATTTCTGGTTGCGTTTACTGATGTTGAAGCGATTTTGAGAGGTACACAGCGTTCAATCAAAAACTTTGGGTTGAGTGTTATTGTTCATACGCTAACGTGTAGCTGTGTTGGACTTCTTTGTTGTTGTGTTACTAACAAAGTTGGTAGTTTACATTGTCACAGGAACTTTTGTTTTACCGATATCAGTCTGTTTTTTTGTTTGTTGTGTTGAGACATAAATTTCCCCCTATCCTATGTCCTCTCTCTCAGGTTGGTTGATGAGGAAGAAAGCAATAGTCAATGATCAGATTAAGCAGTTTATTAACACAACTAATATCAAAATCAGAGCACTGAGAGGCATTGCGTTGCAGCCTCACACACTAAGCCTGCCTGTGCTTCCATAAACACAAGCTTTTACGTACCAGGGATGTTCCCTGAGTGTTCACAATCCATTGCTTAATACAAAAATACAACTTTATCATGGCCTTGTTTAGTGAAAGGTGTTGTTATGTCCAAAATTTTCCCCTTCTAATCTAAATGCTTCTGCAAAACAACCTCTCCCATGCATTGTTGCAAAACACTATGAAATTACGCTATGAGATGAAATGAACAATGCAAAACATTATGATTATATGAGAAGCAGGGTCTTTGTGAAATGTATACTCCACTGTTGCTAACAAGATTGGGAGTTCCAGGTTTTATGATTACACTAACGCTTCTAATGTAGCTAGCGTTTAGAGTGTTAAAAACAGATTAGAGTTACAGTGAATGTAACAAATGTTTTGTCTTGAGTAATTCAATTCCACAAAATTCCTTGTTAACGGTTATTTTGTCAACTCAGAATCTAATTGATGGCACTTGAACTCACCACGTTTACGTAGCACACTTCAACGAGCATGCGTGCAGACCGCTGCGGGCCATAGCTGAATTAATAAAAAGCAGACATAGGTCGGGACAGATGTTGACTGTTTATAATTTAGGGTCAAACTGAAAAAAAAGACCCACTGACACCAACCCAGAGTCGTATCCGATCAACAATGGAATACAGTGAACGTGAAACCCAGTTACACAAACGTAGTTAGTAAAATTGCTAGAAAAAAACTGAAAAATCTAAATTCTTTTAGGAATTTTTATCAGTTTAGGGGATTTTTTCCCCACTCCACATTAGACTTGAATGTAAGTCTGTGAGTTTTTGTCTGTCTTGTTTGACTCCTTTCATTTTGCTTTCTTATATTCAACTGTGCATGTCTGTACATGTAATTGTTTTCCTCCTATTTATTTGCACATTTAGTTTTTTCAGGTAATCATAATATGGTCAAAATAAATCATATTCTTAGTAGCAAAACAAAATAAATAAAGTCTAAGCTTGCTAATCTGTCTGGTGAAAAGCTGTCTTCTGCATGTTCTGCTTTCAGGCAGGTAGAAGAAGAACTAGAAAGTTTACCAAGTCAAAGTAAGTGTTTTCTGGTAGCAGTGGGACGTCTCTCTGGCCTGATTTGCATGCAGCTTTCTTCATCTGTTTGCCAGATTTGAACATAATAACAGTCATTAACCAATCAATCAGTGCAGCTGTAATTTCCATTCATAGCTGCTATTTGTGCAGTTGTGCCAAAAAAAAAAGAAACACATCTCTGAAACTTTTTCTCTCCTGCTTATAATTGCAGCTGGCACAAGCGGTTCATCCAGCCCTTTTTTTTTTCCTTTTTGCTTATTATCGGCCTCAAATGAAGATAAAGGAAGAAACACATCAGTGGCACTGAGTCACTTTGAGTAAAAACACCTTTTACTGAGATCCAAGCACTTAACTGTTCAAAAAGCACCACTTATGGGCTAAATTGCAGCTGAAAAAGAAAAGTCTTCTATCCTTGCAGGTTGATTCCTGGATGTCATTAAAAATTAGCAGAACAGTTGCAAAAGGTTAGAAGATATTGATGCAGGGAGGTAATGTCAAGCACTGACAGGTCAGCCTTGGCCAGCAGCGACCTGACAGCCGCCTGTGGGCACAGCTGTAGGCTGTCCTCTAAAGGTCAACCAGGTCTGACCACGCACCTCAGACATGTGACTCGGAGTCACCCCCACTCATTTTTATTGCTTTAAAGGGTTATAATCAGGAAACAATACAGAGCGTGTATTTATATCGTGTTAATTCATAGTCTGTTGTTTGATGTTGGAACTTCTCATGGCTTAGTGTTTTCTCGAAAGCATGTAAGCCCTCTTGTGTTTTGGGGTGTCTCCTCCTAAGTTTGGATTCAGTTTCTGAAAAGGAAATGTTGCAGATTAAATATATATAAGACAACCGTAAATTTGGGGGATTTTGCAATTTGGGAAAACCACCTTTTTGTTAGTGAAGCATCAAAGCACAATTTTAGACTTGATGCCGTTTTAACTCAAAATGAGTTAAAACTTTTAGTGAGTACATTTTTTTCATTGTCACTTCAGTGAGAATTTCTTTTAGTTTTAGTTCTCTTATTGTTTCTGACATTTTATGACAAATTCTCCTCAGCAAAGACCCTCTGTTCACCACCAGCTCTGCAGCTATAGTCCTGCAGAGAGAAATCCATAAATGAGTTCAGAAACCACTGCAGTTACTGCCTCCATCCTGTTTCTTTTTTTTTTGTTATAGTATATTTTCTTATTTCCTTTTCATACTTGCCTTCATGTGAGTGCGTATGTGTCCGTGCACGCGTTCTATTCGCACAACAGGGCACGGGATTATTGCTTTACTCTTCCCGCACACACTTTTTCTTGAGAGGACAAATTACAGTTTTATACTTAAGGCAAATTATACACTCAGCTGCACATAAAGCATACAGCAACAACAATGTCTACATGCGAGGGCTGCAACAAAGTACTCAGGGGAATGCGCTTACCTTTATGTGGTGGTGAGTGGAGAAGAGGTCAAAAGAAGTATATATTGCCAAGTCAAATCGCACCATGGTCTTTGAGTGCTGATGATTACAGAGTAATGGTGTCTAATGTCTAAAATAAAACGTTTTATGCTCAAAATTTTTCAAAAGTGGAAATCATTTCCAGAGAGAGATCTTTTATTGGTCAAAATAACGCTGGAAATTGTGGCACTCACATTTTCTGCTCAGTTTTTCTTTTCCATTCACTTGTTTTTGTGCAAAAGTTGGCAGTAAACTAATGGCAATTAACTTTTCTTTTTTTTTAAATTTATGGTTTGTTCCCAAGTATACTCTAATTTATAGATTTTATAAATTAGGATGCCTAAATATGCAAGCGTTCATTCTATTTATTAGTCTCTACTTTCCATCCACTTGTTTTGTTCTGATGTTATTATTAGGATAGTCTGGAAAAAAAAGGAACACACCAGCACTTTAAACTCAATTTCCTGTCCACCATGGACACAAACAGAAACTGCAGAGTAATCAGAGTATTTCTGGTAATAACATAACTTGCTGTTTACTAGAATCTGCACAAGGTCAACAAAAAGGCGATAGAGCCGTCTGCTTCATGATGAAACGTAGGTTGATGGCAAAGCAGAATTAAATAAAACGTTTGAGATTCTTCCCTTCAAACTGTCAAATATTTATTCCCAATAATTGGATAACTAATGTAAACAAATTAAACGATTTTCCTGTCCACATGGGCACACAACACTTCTTCGTTTCCAGCCATCCATTTTCTAAACCTGCTTATCCCCTTTAGGGTCACAGGGTCACTGGAGCCCATCCCAGTCCCTGTTGGGCAAAAGCAGGTTACAGCCTGCAATGGACGCATGGATTGTTTCCTATTTTAGATCGTTGAGCATCTAAACATTTGCTCTGTCCTTTTTTAACTGATTAAACTTGGCAGTGTACTGTTTTTTACTTCCGCAGACAAAAAGAATTTCCCCATCATGGAATTAATAAACCCTATCTAATCTAATCTTATCTAATCTAATCTAATCTAATCAAAAAGCCTGTCATGACAGACAACATGACACATAAAAAGTGCTATTTCACTGCCTCACTGATTAACTTTAGGTTGAAAAATTAATTCCTATGTGGCTAAAAGGTAAATTGGGGAAAAAAAATGTAATTAGCATTGAAATCAAGCATAATTGAAAATAAATACGTTTTTTAATAATTAGAGACAAAGTATAACAATCTGTTTTGGGGTGTTATTTTTACATGTTATTGTGGCATTTTTCTCATGATGGAGAACATAAATTAGTTAAAAAAAAATGTTGTTGAACCGGTAATGTTAGGTTGGAATTGTGAGCGGCTGTAAGCTAGTGGAAGAGTGTGTTAACAGATGGATGACGGGAAGTAGGGCCTAACGCCATAATCATCATTAAAAGACCACTGGGACGCTATAAAATAGATGAAAAGATGATCAGATTAACACATAGGAGTTTTGCCTCTTGACACCAGGAAGTTGTCGGTTCTCTGCAGCAATCCAGCCGTCCTGATCGTATTTGTCTGCTCACCAAATAAATTTAGGAAAATGTTGGCAGAGGTGACTGTGATGAGGTGTAGAGGCAGATTTGCAAACACAGGAACCCAATATATGCACAAACTACACTGATTGTGTTTGCATCTTATTTTAGTATTTATAGTATAGTATAGTATATTAGTATTTTATTCTGAACACATAGCAGGTACTTAACAGACTAAGAAAGATTTAAAAAAAATGCAAAGTGATTCGGTATGCCCCTGAAAAACATCATGGTGAATGCTTCAGACAGCCTTTAACATAGACCAAACTTGACATTATGCTTATTTTATATATTGAGTTTATCAAAAGTCTGACATTAAAGACAATATATCACAAAAACATGCTAAAAACCTTTTCCTTACTAATCTACTGAATTGTTATCATGCTTTTTTTGCCGGCAGACCCCCCCCCCCCCACCTCGATACTAGCGTCTGTTTAACCAACTGAATTGTTTCCTCCAAGATATTATGTGTTTTTTCCAAAGTTGATACCCACATTTTCCAATTGTGTTTCTTTTGGGCTTTTGTTTTTAGTTTATAGCTCGCCAAATGTCTATTTTTAGGGGATATTACCAACATCATTCTTTTATTATATATTTTTTTTATCTTTTATACTTTTGGTTTCCATATTCCCCTGGTGTTGTATTTATTTAATTTGAGTCCCTTAATAGAAAATTAGACACAAAGTTTCACATGTTTAATCGTAATCGATCTCCATTGAGTAAAGCTTTTAAAGAGCATTTACTAATATTAAATTTGATGACATTGAGGCACATTATGCTAAAATATTTCCACGGCTAAAAAAAAAAATTCAATGAATACATTTTTAGTCACTGCAGACCTTTAGTGACGCAGTGCGCGCTTTTGTATTTGAATATCACTGAGGGGCCGAGCAGAGAAAATTCTCTTTGCTCCTTTACTTTACAACGTGAAAGCTTCTGTTTGCATAACAGAGATAAAGTGCCTGGCTCCAGACTTGCTCATTACTGCAGAACTTCTTGTACACTGAGAAAAATGATGCTCCCCCTGGTAATAGCAGCAGTAGCATTGTTTGTCATCACCAGGAAAGCCGCTTAATGCCAAGGTGTTATTACTGCCATTACACTTCCCCAAGATTCCTTTTATTATAAAAGGTCTAAGAAACTGTCTTGTTAAGGAAAGCTGTTTTTTCATTAAAAAAAATGAAGTGACTTACCTTTCCTGTTATGGCTATCTTTTTTTTTTCAATTTGGACTGATTTTTCCTTACATTTTAAACAGATACACCATATGCTGATTGCCTGATATGAAAAACACTCAACATAGGCCCTGTTTTAGTAATGCTGCAGTTTCCATTATATTGATTTCTCAGTTATTTTCATCATAAGAACGGTAATGTGTTTTACCATTAAAATTATTTCATGAGAAAATCAATTTTCCCAAGCTGCGTGCCCATCCAAATGCCTGCGCTCCCCGCATTCGTCTCCCCTGATGTTTCTTGCAAAAGTAATTTCTATTCCAGACGTTGTAGGAGTCAAGCTAATTTAACCAGCTGGGGAGAAAGAACCAGCGTGAGGGAAGGACATAAGGTTAAGCAGATAATGTGCTTGCTATACGAAGCTGTCATCCCCTGCGTCTCCACTGTTGATCTTTTGTTTGCTTGTTTGAAATTTTCAAATAGGCCTTATTTTTTTCTTTTCTTTTAACGCCATAGCAATTTCCTCCCTCTGCTGTGCTGCCGCCGCCGGTCACTGTTCCTGGGCGACGCTGGGATCACCGCGGCCAAGGGCACGTCCGCTTGCTCGTGACTCCACTGTCAGCATTAATGCATTCAGGGCAGAGCTGCACGCTTTTTCAGGTGTGTCACAAGCTGCAGCGTCAGCGGATCGGTATCAAATCCAATCTGGCGCGTAAAGACGATCTTGACATTTGACTCTGTCAAAAGAAAACAGGGAAAGTTGGAGTGTATAATGTGATCGCATATGATCTCTGGTCACAGTCGTGGAGCTTCATGTGGGCTGCATCCTTAATTCTGAATTGAGACAGTAATGAAGGTTTGAGCTGCACCGCTCAGTACAGAGCATTTAGCACTCAGCTGAAGGATTTATACCTTCAGCGCAGGTCTGACTCCTGTTTCTGTGCACATTTGTAGCGCTACATCGACTTCTCACTTAAACCCTTCAAGAAGACTCAGCGGCACAGCCGTGTTTGGAATGTGTGTGCCTTAAGTTCAGTCACTGCTCAGTGCGGAAGCGCTGAGCATTTATCTACGTTTTCACTCATGTATTCATTCACGCGCGGTGTCACCTCAAAGGTAGGAACGGAATTCAGAGGAAAATCAATATGATAAACTGCTACTTGTTTTGCGCCTAAATTGTTTCAGTTTGGAAATCGATACAGAAACTAGAGCCATTCATCACCGTTTGAGGGAAGTGGGCGCCCCGCGGGAAAATATTAGGGGCCTCCATGGAGCCCAAAAAGAAAAAAAAAAAATAACTGATGGAACAAAAAAAAAAGAAAAGAAAGCATGTGTGGATTAGAAAGGTGGTAAGCTGATAGCAAGAACAGAAAAAAAGGAATATAGACAAAGAGAATAAATACAGGGTAGCCAGACAGTGAGGAGGAAGAAAACCGAGTGGGTAGAGGAGAGCTGAAAGATGCTCCAGTCGTCATCCTCCTCCTCCTCTCTTTCACTCAGAAGGATGGATGATGTGCAGGGTTTATCAGACACTGACAGACGAAGGAAAAAAATAAGCCTCCCAGCGTGGGGCCGTTTTGGATTAATACAGTGCAGAAGGCGATGTCTGATCCGGGTCATTAGGGGCCACTGACAGTGTCATTAAGACAATGGGCAGATTAAAGCTGCTACATGTGACATAGTGTCGGTAAGGACTTTACCATGTTACTCCATCAGCCTTTTTTGAACTGAATCGTGACTCCATATATCTGCTGAAGGAAAAATCTAATATCATATTTAGAATTATTAAATTGACAGCATTAATAATCATTATTGTCAAAACCCTGTCACATTTTTTATTTCTTTCAGTTTATATTTTGAACCTGCAAACTGCTAATTTCCCCGTTAAAAACATTTAAATAGTAAAATCACGTTTAAATTTGTGATGAAATGTGAGTGCTGTTAAATATCTCACTGCCTCACTGATCGTCTTTAGTTGGAAAATTAATTCTTGCTTGGCCAAAAGGTAAATCAAGAAAAAATTGCAATTAGCGTTGAAATCAAGCTTAAGTGAAAACGAATAACTTTTTGAATTAATTAGAGGCAATACTTATCAAATATTCCCAGACAGTGCTGCTTCAGTAATAAAAGTCCTGAAGGGTCTCAGAGATGCATCTCACCTTCTATCACCAGCGTGACAGAAGGCTGGCAGTTCTGTGCAGTGATCTCGTCGTGCTAAATGTGTCTGTCTGCTCGACACACGAACGAAAATGCAGAAAAAGCTGACTGCTTTGTTAGGACGCATTTCAGTCAGGATCACTTCATCAGAAAGAAGTGGTACAGGACAAACTCTGTTTGTGTTCTGCCCTTCTGTGCGCCTGCACACCCATCACCCTTCTTTGGATTACATGAAAAGCTGAAGGCTAGATGGGAAGCAACAAAGACTCTACAAAGCAGACAGCATCACATTGAATACCTCTAAACTCATAACTTTTAATATTTTGATCTATTATTAAAGCTTTTTCAGTGGTCTTTTAATCCTGATTATGCTGTTTTTAACCAGGAAAAAAAAGTTAAGTTGTTTTCTAGGACATAGTTTCTGCAGAGTGGCAGGAGTTCATTAGAAATTAGCCTCTGGGTTGTGGGCGGGACAATTGGCGCAGAGTGAGCCCGTCCCAATTTCCCATTATGGATCTGTTTACACGGTCTCCCGCTGGCTTACATTCCCTCACACCCCCGACCTCACATTATCGGTGCAATAAAAATGATGAGCAGTATTGAAGCTATCCAGTTATACAGTTTTGATCCAGATGTCAGCTCAGACGAGCAAAACAAAGACGTACATGGATCTACTTGTCTGCAAGTGGATGCATCCGAATGGAGCAGAGCTGGGAGCTCGTGGCCCGCCAAGTGTATTCTCTGCGTAACAAATTAGCTGTTTTACCAACATTTTTTTGTCATCTACTCCAGATTCACAAGGGTTTGAAAAAAGAAATCCTCAGAAATGCTATTTTAAACTTTATTCTCTTTATATATGTCCTTCAACGTGGGTCTTTAAAAAGTGTGGCTTTTGCACTCCACCAGTTAAATGCTTGACAGCCAATCAGCTGATTGTTACTGCTGCCGTGTGGCTAAATAGCTTATGTCTAGCGCAGAACCACATGGCATTGTTTCTCACAAATACGCCTGTACGCCTCCCTCAAACTACTGCAACCATTCAAACACAAAGGAAGACTGCATTTCAGAATGTATTTGAAATAAATCATGTGTTGAGATGTCTTTTAATTTGGATTTTTGATGAATCAAAGTGTTCCATTAGCTTGATGTCTCGTCACCAATAAGCTGGACGGTCTCCTACCCCCTTATCTTTCTGATCTTGTCATCGTGTCTGATTCAGGCGTTCAGTGTTTGGCTCTGTTCATCTGTCACTGTTGCTTTGTCTGGATAGGTGAAACAGCAGCAATAAATAAAAGAGCGAGGTGGAGTGCTCGGCTTGCTGTAAAGTACTGATCACAGAGTTCATTGCATCACTTCGGAGTGAGGACAAACAAGATTTCTCATCATTCTCTCTTAAGGTTGTGTGGGAGTGTGTACACATTTGTGCGGGCCAGAAGTTATTAAAAAAAAGTCGTTTCTTTTGTGTGAAATGAGATGTAACAACACACGCTGGTATTGGATGGTGCCTGTTCAACAAATATCAATCGCAAAAACCAGATATTTTATGATGACATATTTTAGTAATCCAGTGCTACCCCATAAAATATTAAAAGCACAGGTATGTTAGTATTGACTTTGATCCCTGTCGGCCGTGCCTGTCTGCAGCTCCCCTCCTCTGTCAAGCCAGATCAAAGCGTACAGCAACATGTGCTCCAGTCCAGACCAGAGGTTTCTCCTGATCCCCCATCCGCCTCGTTCCTCCTATTTTCTCCAATGATTACCTCATAAAATTCCGGGCGACTTTGGACCTGGTTAATTTATTTATTGGCTTGGTTCATTTGGAAAGTCGCTCTACTGAGTCACACTGGTGCTGACACTGGGTCACGAGTCCTGATTTGCAGCACCAGTCGATGGTTCCGTTTCAGCCATGCAATGCAAGACAGGACGTTTTCTCAAAAGATGTCAGACAGGAGGACTTCATTTACCCGGCTGCTGCTGCAACGAATAAATCTTTGAAAGTTAAATAGCTTGCCAATTCCATTTGCCAGGGAAAACAGGGCAATAAAACAGCTTTTAGACATTTCTTGATGACATTGATGTGCAGATAAAAAGATGCGCCGCATTTTTAAAATAATAAATGTAGTGCCAGACACTTCCAATGGGACTATAGATAAACAAGACACAGATGCTGCATCTTAAAAGTTGTTGCTTACATGATTATAGGAGGATTTCACAAAATGTCAGAAACAGCAGTAAATAATTGATTCTGTTCATATATACATATATATATATATATATATAGTGTTGACTGTTGTGCCAGAATCACAGAATTTTGAATAAATATTTGTTCAAGGGTTTCTTTTTAAAAAAGAAAAACCGGTATTCCTTCTCTTTCCAGACACCATAAAGGTACATCTCAAGTAAATCAAAGACTTTTCAACTTTCAAAAGATGAGAGTGGAGTGCACTGGAGTGAAGTGGGTCACTCCAGCCCCTAAAACCAAATACTTTGAAGAGAGGTATGAGATTTCATTGAGGAGCGTGGTTTGTACTGTTTCCTTTTCTGGGTTGAGGGTCAAGCAGCTGAGATGACAATTTCCCCCTCAAAGTTTGACACTGTCGTCCTCAGTGGGGGGAAAATAAAAGACTGGATTATCCTGTTTGGGTTGAGAAGAAGTCGCTACCTCGAGAAGAGTTTAAGTATCTGGGGGCCTTGTTCTGAATTGGTGGGTTTAAAAGAGTGGGAAACAGATCGGCTGAATCCACAATGAAGAGAGAGAAAACTGATTTTCACATCCACCACTGTGGACAGGAATTTCAAATAATGACCAGAAGAATAAAATACTTGGACCCAAGTGAAAGAAAGGGAACCTTAGGTACTTGTAAGGATTTTAAAAACAGATGTACTGGCTAGCAAATAGAGCCTCAGCTGGTTTAATCTAATTCCCTTATTTAAAATATAAACTTTATTCCAAATACAACTGACATTTAAACAGAAGCTGTGTCTACCTGCATTAACCAGGCTGGGAAGTCTATGTTTTTAGGAAATGCTTCTCAAACTGTTGCCCCAAAAACAAAGGTCCAAAAATAGAGTGGCACAGAAATGACAGATGGATTGATTACTGGAAAATAAAATCATTTTGATTACAAATGTGTAAACTTTTTTTTTTTTTTCCCCTTGGCTTGGTCAAACTAAAATACGTCAGTTACTTTAACATCTATTGTCAAGTAATGGCTAACATTTAAAAAGTTGATTTTCTTGCTGAAATATTTTACTATCCTCTATTGTCTTTATTATTTTTTAAAGCTTTTTTTAATTTATTTTTTTTTATTTCAACTCTCAAGACGTGCTGTTTACCTCCTCTCCTAGTCTTTTTTTTTACGTTTTCAAACTTTCCCCATCTTATTTATTCCGTCATATTTTTCCTCCAGCACTTATCTTAGGCAAAGGTTCATTTAATGATGAAATCTAGAGCTGCTGCAATCAGCAACTGGACTGTTTGTTTTCCTTATGTCAAAGACTCTTTCTGCCTTGCAATCATTTTGTTTATGTCAGTTCACCTGCCATTACAGCACTCTGGCTTTGGTTTTTATAATAGCAGCTGATCCCCGTAGACAGCAGTCAATTTGTCCCCAGCCATTGACTGTGACATACAGCATGTGGGCAATTACTGCAACATTTGAAGAGTTTTTATGTTGTTGTTGTTTTTTTTTTTTTTTTTTTTTTAAAAAAAGCAAAAATCTTTTAGATGTCAAATGAAACCATTCTAAATCTTTGGATACGAAGCTTAAATTATCATCCTTTAACAGTCTGTATCTGCATTCACAAAAACAATCCAAAGCTGGAACATAAAAGGCTGAACACAATGAGTGGATTAAGGTAAAGACGAAAACTCCTCTCTGTATATGGCAGTTGGTTTTTCAGTGTGGACTCACTGTGTGTGTGTGTGTTTTTTTTTTTATTCTTTCTCTAAGAAGATTGGTTGTTCAATCTCCAGCCGTGTCAAAGTGTCCTTGGGCTCGCTGATGTGCCCATCAATGTGCGTAGAGACAAAGCACTGCATGCTGTGCGTGGCGTTCATGCAGTACACAATATGAGAAGTGCTATCTGTGTGCATGTATGACAAAAAGATATTGGAACATGCTTTAACTGTTACAAAAAGTTGAATTAAAAAGTTTTCATAATGTCTTATTTTAAAATGTATGACAGATGTCATCATTTGGATTCCCTATTTAAGCTGACAGCGCTTTTCCCAAAGGTTTTAAAGAAAATTCAATATTCAAATATTCTCAAAGAGCCCTCAAAATATTATTTAGGAAAAGAAAGTCTCTTTTAAGAGAGTACTCCCCACCATCACCATTCTTGAGAGAAATAAAACATTATAATAAAACACTGCCATTAAATTTTCATTATTGTATATTTTTCTAAAAACAATACCAGTTCAAAATGTCCATATTTCTTTAGGATTTTATTCGTAGCTTCTAATCCTTACAAGCTAACCAAATAACATCTTAGGAGGTGATGAATGGGAACAAAAGCCCTCTAGGCAAAGAATTAAGTAAGAGTTATTCTCTACATGCTTTCGCAGTTTGAACTACCGTTCTCACATTTTGCAAACCTGAGAATGAAGCTGGATAATCTCCTGTGGGCTAGAAGAGGAGTGACAGGTGGCTGTGCCACCAAGCCCGAGAAGAAGATGATTCAGGCAATCCAGTCCGTGACTTCTGCCATCGATTTGCATGCACTCTGAAATTTAAACATCATTCTTTATTAATGCATGGGGGTCATATTTTCATCTTACTGAATGTTTGAGATGTTTCAATATATATTAAACAGATATCACTTTCAGGCATGATTTAATCTCACTCACCACCTTAACTTTAGGCACTTTCTTCAAATGCAGCAGGCATCGGTGCTACAATTCAACACACATTCCATTTTGATCTTCAAAAATGATACTCGTTTCCAGTGAAACTGGGAAAAATCTTTTCCCAGTTAGAAATCTTCCTCAGTGAAAACCAAAGGAGTCAGACTCTAATCTGGGATGACATGCTGACATATTGCTTAGAGCAGCTTTCCTGGTCATATATGGCCTGACTTTGTGTACTCACTCAACAAATGTTTAAAAAGTTGCAAAGCTGCAAGTCAGTCTTTTATTGATGGTGTTAATACATTCCGAACCCCCAAAAATCCCCCAAAGTGTTGCAGGCGTGTTTTCCATCATTTGGAAAGCGAGTCTGCAAAGCTGCAAATCACCGAAAAATCACAAAAACATGCCTGAGTTCAGTGTGTGTCATGGTAAACACAATTTAAGAGGCAAGCATCTACAATACACTCCCAAGCACATGGGAATGTTTTCAGCAGTCTATCTCAAGGGTTCTGCATCCAGGTTAGCACGGTCTCCAGAGACTGTATGGAAATCTAATCTCCCAGGAAATGCACCATGTCATCGTCTGTAAGGCTGCTAACGTGCACATTCCTGGTTGCCTTTGTTGTGTGCTAATATTGTACAAATGAGTCCTTGAGCATTGTGTTTCTTCAAAGAAACATATATGAGAACAATGGACCCACCTCTTTTTTTCTGCCATGCCTCTGTTCCTAATTTACCCAGAATTATGGGTGTAAACCAGCTCGCTCCGGAGTTCTATTCACAGACAAAATAAAAAGTCAAAATAATTAATGAATAAAAACCCTCAGGGAGGGCTTTTAAATCTACATAATATCAAACTGCAGCTCTTTTTTTTTTTAAATAACAAGGCGTGTTGGGTTCTATGATGTATTTCTCACATGCCTAATTACTGAGATATGAATTATCCCTCATCCTTTGCAATTTAGTAAATAAATCCCAATGGAGCTCATTTGAAGAAGGAAATAGGCCATATTTCTAAGTGGAGAAACCACCGTGTGAACAAAGTATATAACTGAATCAGTCATGTAATGGGGGAAGTCAAAGCAACACACAACCTTGTTTACTCAGAGGAAGGTAGCTCCTAACATTTGGCCCATTTTGGCATAATGACAAGGCAATGACTCTTCCAGTTTTAGCTTAAACATGTACTGCACATTTTGGAAAGTTTCAAGGAAGAGGTGAAGATTAATGCAACACAATATTTATATCTAAAACTGAGGAAATAGTAGCATTTTAACTGTTTTATGTAGTTTTAGGGTTGTGTTTGGTGGGGCACACGGCCAAGCCATCTGATCTAAAAGTTCTTGAATTATGAATTATGTTTTTGGACTTCGGGAGGAAGCCGGAGTTCCTGGAGAAAACCAAATCATGCAAACTCCACATAGGGAGGTCCCAGCTGGGAATTGAACCAGGGCCTTCTCTGCAAGGTCATAGCACTAACTACTGTAACACTATGCATGCTGTGTTGGGACGCCATGGCCTGCTAGACCTTCTCAGCAGGCTGAAGTCTAATTAGAAAAGGACATAACTGTTATTGGATTTTATCAAATTATATTTTAGCTAGCTAGCTGGTTGTTAGATTATATTAGCAAAGGCAGACAATATGACTAGTCAAAGAGATCCAGAGTTTTTGGCACGAAGATCAGCAAGGCTTTACACTTAGTGAGACATATAAGCATCCAGAACTCATGATAATAGAGGAAAATTCCCAACTTGGTCTTCTTCAGAGTAAATATCTGTGCATGTGGCGCAACTTCATGCTCCAGTCTGTGTGTATCTGTGTTCAAACAGAAACCAAAGTGAGACACAACAGTTAGCTTTAGCCTCCGGTGTGTGCTGTTATTTACTTGTACAAATAAACCAGATACCAGAGTCTTTTACATGTTCTTTAGAGAATGAGGGATTTTGATACAAACAAGTGCAAACATTCAACCAACATTTTTAATACTTTATAGACCCTATTTGCTCTGAGGCAAGCAGCAAACCCACTTGTATATCATCTTCGTCCCTTTTGAAAGGGCATTGTTGCCCATCATCATTGCAGATACAAGCAGACTAGAGGTGGTGCTTTTGTGCAACTGAAAACAACAAGCATTGTGAAGGAGGGCTTAAGGGCAGGGTTCCCCAGTTTAGTTTATGTTTAGTTACTTTAGTTAAGAATTTACCCATTGAATTCTATGACTTCATGATCCTTATGATTTTAGGGTTTAGTATACAATAACCAGTATGTCTTTATTTTTGTTCTTGCTACTTTCTGTTGCCATATTGCAACACATAGCACATGCTACATTTCAACTTACGTACAGCTATTTGTGGTCTGTTGTCCCATATGCAATTTGTCTTTGTAAATCACCTGCAAATTCTAATAAAGTACCACAAGCAAATTATTTGTGTGTCGAAGCAGTTTTGCAATTTTTATTTGGGAATTTTACAAATCAGGTCATGTTTTGTAAGTTTCAGCATTAAAGAGCTATTCTGTCAGTAGTTTTAGCTGTTGTCCTACATCTGTCAACTAAAATCCACTGAAACTACACATTTGCATGAACACTTGTTTTATATTGCATTTCTTTAATTGATTTTTTATTTATCATATTGTTTAAAATATCCTATTTATTTTCATTTAAAGTATTTTGGAGAGCAAAAATTAAAACTGCATGATACAGTATGTGAATTTGTTTTTAAAGGGCCCCTGAGCTTGAGTGCCCAGGGGCCCCTGGGGGTCTTACACTGATCCTCACACTATAAATTGCATTGCAGGGGAGGATAAAACACTCCAACGTATTCCCTTTCTGAAAGCCACAGTGCATTAAAATAGAAACATCAAACAGCATGCACGGTTGTAAAAGTTCTTCAAAAATCTTATCAAGACATCCGGGGAGCTCTTTGAAGGATTTTTAAAAGGCCCCCCGGTTACAGTTGGTAACATCATCTCTGCTGTCAATGTCCCCTTACATCCACAACAATCAGCCACCATCAGTGACATTTCATGAGAAAAACTCCCTTCAGTTGGATAAACATTTAAAGGAGTAGGTTTAAGAAGGATTTAATTGGATTTCAGGTCTACCGTCAAAACCGTCAAAAAATACAAAGTAATGCCGAATCAATTTGAATATCCAAATGACTAAAAAAAGAGGCTTTCAAAGCGCTCACAAACAAGTTGTGATGGTTTGATGTGGATTAAAAGGTTAGTGGAATAAGGTCTCTCAATTTTTTTTTTTTTTAAAAGGAAGTTTAAAGTAAGGCTACATTATGAATGACAGGGAGTCTCTCTTGCAGCAATCTAGCTGTAATGTCATCAGCCTGGCAGGGGTTTTCTGAAAGACACCTCCCACCTGCTGTCCCTGTGCTGATGTCACAGCACTGTGAACTGCTCTCTCTACCTCCTTCTGCCTGATGGACACTCTTCTTGCAACTAAACAATGGACTGTTTACTTTTTCCCCATCTTGATACTAAACATTTTGGGGTCACAATGCACTTGGACAAACCTGATACAACTGTAATAAAGTGTTAAAGAGATTGTTTGCAGCTTTTGTAAAAAGCGGTTACTGTTTTTTGCTTTCATAATGGTGTTACTGAATGTTAACCATTACTTTTAGATTTAATTATCTCCAAATGAAACTCATCACTTGTGCTTTAAAGTAACTTTCTGACAGAATGGGAAACAGGTCGGGTTAATAGTGGGATAAACGGTTAAGAAATCGGCTAAGGCCAGGGTCACATTTTATGGAGCCAGCGTGGTTTTACACACATAAACACTAAGGATGCAACAATTCAATTTCCCCATAATTCAGTTCAAACATTGATTGTTGGGTCACGGTTTTGTTTCTGTGTGACGTATGATTTGTGTTTTACAAAAAAGCAAAAACCTAAAAATTCAATACAAATTCTTTTTTTTATTTGTTAATAAAAAAATGGTCAAAGAGGAAAACCTATCCGTTGTCTTACACTAAACCTAGTTTAGGCATAATGTAATAAAACAATATATAATAAATCCTTAAATTTAGCACAACATACTCCACAGATGTCACCAACTTTCTGCAATCTTTACCAACATAACATCAAAATTAGCTTGACAGCAATGCGTTGAGACCGTCATGGAATGGGCAGCTACATGCTGCTAAACAATTTAGAGCAAAGGGAAATGCATGATTGGTGAATAAGGTAAACCAAGGTGAACTGAAGTTGTGTTGAGTACATGTTGGCATGGTTGTATGTGAAGATATTTGGAGCCAACAGCTATGTTTATAACACACTGTAACACTACAAGACAGCTAAGTAAAGTAAGTGTAATGTAACTTGTTCAGTTGACAAACTTTGTGATCCTTAAAAGTATTTTTAAAATTATAAGCACATGAACAAATATACCACATAAGGATGTAATATCTGTATTATTTATAAGATAGAAAAGTGCACATTTCTCTAACCCCCACATATGTGTGTGTGATCATTTAAAGAGCTTTTTTTAAAGAGTGTTGTGTCCTTCACATAACAATGCATCCACAAAGGTGCTTTTGTGTGCCAGTCCCAAGTCCTAGGAAATGCAGAGGGTGATGTGAGGAAGGGCACCGGATGCTAAACCAAAGCAAAATCAATCATGCAAACCATGAGCAGAACTTTTGTACCAGATTAGTAGTGGCCCAGGTTAACAATGACTGCCACTGGTGCAGGCTGAGGCCAGAAACAAGCATTTATGAGCAGCAGTAAGGTTTTATTTCCAGGAAAAGAACCTCAGATACAGTAGTTGTTTTAAAAATCTTGCTGGGGAAGAACAGAGAAGATCAGAAGGAGCTGCATTATGTATTTTAGATCTAGAGAAGGACTATGGGAAAATACAGAGAGAGTAGACGTGGTTTGGGTGAGAAAGTCTGGAGTGGTACCAAAGATCCGGTTTGAGCTTCTTGTTTGTTGTGGTGATAGAAAGACTGACAGAAAAGGTTAAACAGGAATCTCTGTGGACCACGATGTCTGCAGATGATGTTGTGATCTGTAGTGAGAGCAGAGAGCTGGTGGAGGAACATCTAGAGAGGTGGAGGTTTGCTCTGGAACAGAGAGGGACGAAGATCAGCTGCAGTAAAAAAAAAAAAAAAAAGAGTGTCTGTCTGTAAATCAGAAGGACTCCTGTGGAATGTCGAGGTTACAGGGAGGAGAGATGAAGAAGATGTTGGACTTTATATTTTTATATTTAGGGGTCAACAGTCTAAAGCAATGAAGAGTGTGGGAAAAAGATGAAGAGGCGTGTGCAAACAGGTTGGAACAGGTGGAGGACAGTGACGGGTGTGATGTGTGACAAAAGCAAGAATGACAGGAAAGGTGTAGAAGACTGCAGTGAGAGCAGCCATGTTGTTGATTTAGAGACTCTGAGAAAGAGACAGAGGGCAGAGCTGGAGGTAGCAGAGATGAAGATGTTGAGGTTCTCTTCGGGAGTGATGAGGGTGGGTAGGATCAGGAATGAATACATCAGAGGAACAGCTCATGTTAGAAATTTTAGAGATGAATGCAGCAAAGAGTGTTGAAATAAATTGACACGTTGAGAGGAGGGACAGTGGTAATTCCTGCACTACGAGGCGCACATAAAAACTTTAATTTTGATCAAAAAAACAACAGTGCATCCTATGATCCAGAGCGTCTTGTATGTGGATTAATTCTGGTTGTGTTTGCTGATGTCTAAGCGATTCTGAGAGGTACAAGGAGCCCTTTGAAAAATGTCAGTCTGTTTTATTTAGAATATAATTCAAATTTACTGTCATTGCACATGTCTCAAGTACACCGAAACAAAATGCACCAATGAAATTTTACTTGTTGCAAACAAGTTTAGATGTCATTGTTAATAAATGCTAATGCAGCTAACGTGTAGCGGTGTCGGATTGTGTGTTTTTTTAGGTATTACTAACAAGGGTGGGAGTCACAGTAACGCTTGTTTTAGCGGGATCAGCCTTTTTTGTGTTGCACCAAAATTGGGAATTTTAGGTATTGTGAATATGATAACGCTGCTACAAACAAGTTCTAGAATTACTACGAACACAGAAAAAGAAGTCTGACTCATTGACAGATTTATCTCTGACTTTTTTGTTTTGCTTACTGTGTTCGGTGTACCCTATGCGTGACCTAAATTTTAAACTAGACCATTCATTGACAGTGCACCTTATAGTTAAGAAAATACGGTATGTTGATAAAACAGTACTGATGTGGGAAGAAACAGGAAGAAGGCCTAGAGGAAGACTGCATGGATGTAGTCATGGAGGGCACGGGGTTGGCTAGGAAGAGAAGATGTGGTGACCCCCTTAAGGAAGAACAGTCAAAAGACAATAAATAAGAAGTTACCCTTCACACAACCACTTCCACTTTCCCTAATAAAAAAATAAAAATGAAATGGGGAGGATATAGTCTTGGAGACTCACAATGTACTATATTGTTTTATTCTCTTGTTGGTTTTGTTGAGAATAAGTTGCCATTTGATCTCATTCCTTCATTGACAATCTGAGTTTGCCTTTCTGTCTTCCTACTTGGTTGTCACCAAGGTGTGAGTGTAATGTACCAGTATGCTTTCAAATCATTCCTACAGGTTGGTTATTTTGGGTATTTCTTAACAGACAATAGGCAGCCCTGCAGGTGTTGCTCTCCCTGGGCTAAGACCACTTCAAACAGATTGCAGTAATTTACACTGACAAAGCTGTCAGAGGAGATGTGGCCTCCTACATAGTGATGGATCCCAACCCTTTGAGGAAGATGAGAAGAAAGAGAAACAGAGGCAAGGACTAGTCAAGCAAAGCAAACAAGAAATGAGGGACATATGCAACGTTTTTTTTGGGAGTGTGTGTGTGTAGTATCTAAATAGTAAACTTTAAGGACATTAAATAATATCAGCAAATGATTTTCAGTCTTTTAGAGAGATTTAAACCACACATCTACATCATAAAAACTTGAATCTTTGAGTGCCCCCCTTACAGCAAAATAAAGTGTGAGAAACAACACGTATCAATATTTTATGTGTCTGTCTATTGGGATTACTGGAGTAACAATACAAAGAAACACAAAAAGCGAAGAGAGCAGGCAACATCTTAACCTCCCAGCTTTTCCAGTTCAACTTCCTGTTGGAAAATGTGCTGACGCAGCTTCTCCTGCAGCAGGTGCTGTGTGGTGTCAGGAGCCCCCGGTGAGCGGTTTCTCGCTCCTGTCACCTCTCGTAATGCAGTGTCTTTGTCAGCAGGGGTGGACGCCAGTGCTGCAGCCTCCTGTCACCTGTCCTCACGCAGGCCAAGGTGACATTTGTTTCCCCCCTCCTGATGAAAAAATGACAGCTACTGAAGCTAACATTGGGGAAAAAAGTCACGGAACAACCAGTTGACACGTCTGTCCTTTTCATTCAATCTGTGGATCTCCTTTGTCCTCCTTCCTTCTGTTTCAGACACATCGTTCCATCTTTCTTCAAATCAAAACCTCAATTATTTTTTTCTTTCAACTGGAACACAAACAATCATTTTAAACTCAAAGGTTACAAATACAAAAATCCAAACCTGGAAAACAGAATAAACACTGGGACAAATTGATATTTATAATGAAAAAATATGTAAAATCTGTTATTAGTTGATTTTGTGATAATTTAACTGATTTTGAGTACTGAAACACTGTTGTGACAAACCGTCACGTTTGTTGTCATTTCAGACAAAGTCTGCACTTACAAAGAAAGCATTTGCATGTTTTAAATGTATGTTGTAAGTGTTTTCAGAAACACAAAGAAAGTTAACATTTACATTTACAAGATACATTTAGGAAAAGTGTTTAAAAGGAAACAGCAATGCTGGCTAGCAGAACCATGATGCTACACTGACTTGGGGCTTGGAAACGTGCTTTCATCAACCACTTTCAATGGGAAGTCTATGCAAACACATTTTTATACTCGTTTCGGGTTTCTGCGCTCAAAAGTCTAGCGCATTACCCATGCTCCACAAATTTTGAAGTCTGTTTTCGGGCTCCACGTACAAACTGCCCAGCAATACAGCACGCCTCAGAAGTTAAACCAGTTGAACTTTGTCTAGTCAATAGAGCTGTGAAAGAAAAAGCTTGGAGAAAGATTTGCACCGTTTCAACATTTTGCACCAAGCCTCTTCCAACTGCGCTAGAAAAAAAACAACAACACACAAACAGTGCAAAACAGTCCTGAAACAGTCCTGTGTGAACAGCCTATGCTACACGCCTGTTCAAAAACCCACATTCAGCATGGTCTTGTACCTGCCACACATGCCGGTTGTGTACGCAGCATCACAAACACAATAGTTACAAGTTCAAAGCATAGTCCTACACAACTGGACTTATACACTTTATGTTTGGAGCAAAATCAGCATATATATTGGTTTACAAACCAGTTTTATTTGGCTTAAAATTTTAAATATTAATATGGACTTATGTGTAGAAAACAGTTGATATTGAGTTCTAAATGGTGCGGTCGCAGTGGCTCAAGTCAAAATAGAAAATCGTCAAATAAATAAATACATAAAAAATTGAGTGAATTTGTGAAAAAAGAAGCTTATTGTATTTATAAAATATTCACATCAAAGCATAATAAGATCTGACTTTGTGTTTTTTGTATAAAATCTCAGTTTTTTTGTGGTAAAATATTTTTATTTACCATATGCTATTTTAAACATTTGCTTCAAAGAGCTGGATATTTTAGTTATTTGTGCATGTTTCAGCATGGGGAAATTACATTTTCAATGTTTAAACAGCATTTGAGTATTGAGATTATTTTTCAAGTTTTTATGAGATGCCTTATTGGAGCCATAAAAAGAAAAGATTTTAAAAGCTCTTTACCTGAGAATTGATCGGCCAGGCATTGGTTTTGCATGCCTCCTTGTGTTCTGAGCTTGACCTCTCCCAGAGCAGATTAGATTTCTCTAATTAGTTGGGAATACAGGCAGGTACAGCGAAATCAGATTTGTGACATTGAAATCCCAGAGGTTAAACGGAAGCTATCTCACAGAGTCTGCTAATCTTATAATATGTATGCCAGAAAGGTTACAGAGCACTGTTATATCATAAAATAGAAACAAATTGGGGGACCCATGACAAATTTTATTTGATCAAACTATAATTGTATATACATTTTGTGCATTTGACGAAAGATTGTTTGGTTGTATGACACTCTACTCTTTTTGCTTGTTGGCACCTGTATTGATTAGTAGTCACCACATCTGCTTCTTATGTCTTGATTACTTTCTAATGTGTATACAGCTTGAAGGTTTCTAGGATCTTTCTTAGTTTCCTGGTCAAAGTTTATTCAACAATTGTGTTTATATTCTATTTAGGTTTTGTGTTTGAGTCCTCCAACAACTGATGTTACTTTCAATTTATTCCGACTGTAAAACTTAATACCTTTATGTTTTATGTTCAAATTTCTGCACTGTATTTTAAAATAAATCAGTTTTGTATGAGGCTATCATTTTGTCTTAGTTCGCATGTTCAACATTTACTTGGCTGGGCCTTGAAATAAACTTATCTGAAACTTGTGCTTTAAAATAAATGTAAATACTGGGATTGTCATTCACATCAGCAGTAATGACATCTTTTTAAATCAAGCAGTGGTCATCAAAGTTAATGTTGCTTCAGTGTGTCAGTTTGCAAAGACAAGGTCAGTCTGCAGTTTTCTCTGGGCCACCTCCAAATTACACCACTTATGATACCTTTAGTTACATGCGGTCCTTTAAGCGCTGGACATCTTGGTGTTGTCCAGACCATGATGTCGGCTATATCCACTTTTGGAAAAGCTTCTAGGAAGGCCTGGGCTGTGTCAGAGTTCAATCACTACTCCCAAACCCAATGGTAGGCACCGAGAGGCACATTCCTGCTTGTTTTCCAACATTCCCTGCTCTGCCATGTCTTAATTTGGCTGGACACACCTGATCCAGGTAATCAGCCATGAGTAGGGCACGGATATTTGGAAAACATGCAGACACACTGACCCTTGAAGCCTGAAGTTGCCCATCCCTGCCCCAACCCCCCAAAAAACCATATGTGAGATTAGTCATTCCCCCATATTTATGCATTTCGTTCACATGCTCACAACTGCAAAATGATTAACTGAAAAAGTAAGTGTTTTATTTTTTATTTCACATGTTACAAATGAACAATGTTGTGAGTCATTGTGTTAGAGTTGAATGTATCATGTTGTGCTATCTACAAAAAGCCTGCTTTTTGTGCATAAAAGAGGCAAACACGCTTTACTAGTCAATCCCTCTGACCAATCACCTGCCTTTCAGCCCATCTTGGCATTCATAAATGAATGGACGCTTACCTTAAAAGGCCTATATCATTCTACTCATGAGCCTTTCAGAGTAAGTTATATCCATACATATGATAAAATATTACCTTTGGCCCCCAGAAGAACAACATTTTTTTAATGAAATATGAGTTATTTATGCAAGTTTATTTTCCTTCCCCGGAGGTAAGACGACTCGATCTCTGAGGCACCGCCTTTCTCTTCTTGTGGGTGCCGCCCATTTCATGACGACATTCTAGAGTCGGCCATGGCAGCGTGTCTGTGTTTCCCCCACGAAAACAAACAACATCCGAACCTTTGCAAAGATGGACGTGCATATTGTTCATATAAAAGGAAAGCGTTTTGCCAATCCCGGCTAGCTCCACTGAGAAGGGTTGGTGCGTGTGTTAGCCTAGGGGCGGTGCTGGCAGAGCAGACTCATCTTGGAAGAGGCTGTTCCTCACCTATCTATGTCACAATGTGAGAAACTGCTCATTTTTGTCGATTGGAAGGGGTTGGTGCTCAGAGAGCAGGTTTTAAGAGGAAGACTCTTAAATACGTGAATGATTCAAAATGCCACTTTTGGGATGTTTTTCACGAGGATTCAAAATTGCAATACACTTAAAAGCTCATAAACTTGATTTTGCATGATATGGGCTATTTAATGTACTTTATAATCCGGTGTGCATTATGATCCAAATGTACGGCACACTGAAAACCCCTGTAAGTTATCCAGTGGTCTAATCAATTGGCATAAAGTTAAAACAATTTGACGTTTTTAGAAATTTAGGGACAAATTAAACATTTATTTTCCCATTTCAGAAAGGATCTTTGCTACTTTTTTTGTGTATTGTTTTGAGATGACCTTGGCTGTGTACTGGCTCTGTCAGGTAAATCACAAAAGTAAAATGCACTTAATTAAATTAAAACTTTTCTTCATTGTATTTTCACAAAGGTAGATTTTGCTGGGAAAACAAATTGTGTGTCAAGCATAAATGCAGCCTGCCAGATCCAGGTGTAGATTGATGTTCTCATTGAACGTCTCTGAACAAAGACACAGGGCTGCACAGCAAACAAACGTTTCCTCTTTTCTGCTGCATTGCTAATCTTCTGTATTATTATTATTTATTGGGGCGGGGCTTGTCTCAGACAGTGGGAAACACCAAAGGAGCAAAAGATGTAAGCTTAATATAAATCTGAACCTATAAATGCTGGTAAAAGAGTTAAATTAGAAAGACATTAGGTAGCTATGATGCAACGTGCATTCTTTAAAGTGCAATGAAAACACAGATTAGTCCTCTGATAAACAACCTGGAGGCACATTGTCCTATTTTTTAATGAATAAGGTCCTAGAAAGAAAAGGTAAGGAAAAGCTGTTGCTCTTCTGTTTTCTTTCATCTAAAAATGAAATCAAAATCAGTTTTGTTCTGGTTCCCTTGAAGGCAGCCACATGCTAGTGTTTGTTTTTGGGTAGATGCAGACCAGCGTGAGTTCCTTTCAGCAGATCTCATCTCGGGGACTTTGGGATTTGGTGTGGTATAATTTGTATCCCACGCTTACTTTCACATAATGAATGGCAATTACAGATCATTAGATACATTAATTTTCACCATCTTTTACTGTATAATAGGAATCCTACATGTTTCCATTATAAGGCGTCTTTAAAATTTCAAGAACATGTCAGAGGGGATTTGCTCGGGCACTACAGCCTGAATTCTTTCACTTGACAGGTAAGCTTTGAATTAAGCATGATATACTGGCTGAGAATGTGTGGAAGAAACTGGGAGATTTCCATTTTTGGGGCATTGAGGTTTGAAATGTTTGATTTAAATTACAGATGGCTTTGGAAGCACTGTGGCATGACGGAAGTGAGAATAATTGGTAATTGGTTTCACTGAATACTGTGTCTTTGGCTTTTAATTAGCTTGCATTAAATATCGGCTTTATCAAAACAAAGACTTCTGGAAAATGCAATAATACAATCCTGTTTGAGACTTTTTTTTTAATGTCTGCAAAGACTAAACCTACATGTGCTGAGGTTAGTTTGCTAGCATGCATTAAATGTGTTCAGAGGGAGGAATGTTTTAGTGTTTTTAGTTTTATTTGCAATTTTTAATGAAAAAGCTGTAACAATAGACAGGAAATCCACCGATCCCTTAAACTATTGTCATTCATTAAATGAACATGTTATGTAGGTCTCAATTTAGTCAGTGGAAGCTATGTTCTCCACATGAGGGAATACAGAAAAATGAACATTTTGTGCTGAAATAGCAAAAAGTTTGCCTCACAAAATGTGAAACCAAAACCACCGTCCAAAAATTCTCTTTGAAAAATCGTCTGCTATAAGCAAGTAGCGAGAGAGCAGATGGTGGAGTGAGAGAAAAAGAAAAAAGTTAGAAGCAAAAAGGAAATATTAAATTCATGGTGATATACTTTCCTTTATATTTAATTCAGTAATTTGTGTTTGTTTAGTTTTATATGTTTTAAACATTTTTTCAGATAAAACTTTTTATTAAATGTAAATGTTTTATTTCCCATAGTTGTGTTTCTTTTTTTTAATTTTGCTTCTTTTATTTATTTATTTATTTATTTTTACTTTTCTCACATTTTACCAATTGATTATCCTAGAAGGGTTTTTATAATTTTTCGTATCTATTCTTTTTCTGGTTCCAAACAATGGAGCATCTTGTTCAAAAGAAAGCTCTGAAAGAAACAATCCCTGCAGGTTACCAGAGAATCTCATGGATTTGTTCCATGTCTCACCAGAGTTTTATCCAGAAATCTGCTCCAACCATAACAAAATTCTTCTAAAAGGTGGCACATCCTTTCTGCTTAAAGATGAACAGCCGCTGTATTATGTGGCCACTCTCAGACAGATTACACTTGGTATTGCTTCTTGGCAAGAAGAGAAGATTAATCTCTTCCTATTAAGAGTTTACGTGACACTTTTATGTAAAGGTAGGTGGGTTCTCTGATTGATTGTTTGAGTTGCATTTGATTTTTAGAGGGAAAAAAAACAGATGGAAAGTTGTAACGTTGACCACCTTCTTTCTTTAAGGGTTGTTAAAATTGTTCCATCAGTAGGGCTCATATTTTGTATGTACTTTGCATTATATGCTGCATCTTGTCCATGCGACCAAACAGAAGAAAGGACTCCAGTTTGGTCCAGTTACAGCAGGACTTCCAAACCCCATCTACATTTAAATTTTTAAATGGACCATGAGCACTGGGGAGAAATCAAAGGAAAGACCCAGCAGAAAGAGGAAAAAGAGAAAAATAAAAGAAAGCAAAGAAAATTGGAACGCAAAAAGCCTTTTCAAAATAAAACAGAAAAGTCTAAGTTATAGAGGTATTAAAAAGTCTTAAAAAAATGGAAAGAATTAAGAAAAAACAAAATGTGTGTGAATAATTCAAAATGGATGAAAAACTGTTTAAATTTTAAGCATTGAGATTGCATTTGTCTTTGTGCGTTTGCTTTAATTCCTCACTTTTATATATTTGTATTTGTGGTTTCTATTGTAGATTTATTCTTTTTGCGAAACTCTTTGATCCCACAGTCTTTTTTTTTTTTTTTTTTTTTTTACTAAAAAAAGCAAAGAACTACTGAAGTGCTGATTCTGTCTGAATGTCATGCAGCTGCAGGCTGTCACAAAGACATCCATGTAAAAGTAAAATCCCGCATGCTGGTGAACCATAGAAAACTCAGAATAGAAACCCCTCGTGCTGATTAGCTCACTATTTGGCCCTGCAGTGCGGAACACCATCCATTTCATTTTTAAGACCGCAATGGCAGGGAAAGCAGGTACGACGTACGTAGTGCGTAGTACGAGGTGGGGTAAACACCACGTGTGACCTCTGAACTTTTCCTAGAATGCCCCAGAAATACTGACTGAAATCAATTTTCCTATTGTCCCTCAGATATTATATTATCAACTCTTGTGGCTCGCCCTATGCAATTTTTCCTGACAGGTTAGTACTACAGCAGATATAAAAAAAGTTGTCATCACGCTCCAACGAATCATTTTGTCGAATTGCCCTAGTTTAAGTCACAAGCTACAAAAACACCTTTTGATAATTCACAAAAATAATGCTTCAGGTTAAAATGACTGTAAAAAGCAACAAACACTTTGAAGGCTCATGGATTTATATATAACCTATCTCACACTATGTTAATGTTTACAAGCTATTTTTCATTTCGGTTTCAGGATTTATCACGATCACATTCTTGGCGACACAGAGTGCATGTCCTCGTTTTTTTATTTAGTCTTTGGGTCCCTGAGCGCTCCTTTGTTCCTTTGGAAAGCCCGTTGGTTGGCTTGTCCCCGCGAGCTGAGATACAGTGGAAGCGGCTCGTGGCAGGCGTCCTCCAAAACGATATTCTGCTCTGCTAAGCAGGTTCATGAATACTGAGCAGTATTGTGAAGATCAAACAGAAAGAATGTGGTGGAGGAGACTGTGGCTGACACTCTGACACCTGTGATTGTGTTATTATTACCACGCACTGATGCTTGGGCTAAGTGTTTATTGAAAAGATTTTTTTTTCGCAGGAGATATTTTGGCATTTTTGGTCGTTTTCAAGTTCATATTTACAATGTGAAGAGACTGCACATTTCTGTAACTGTCATGGGCTAAATACATTGTGACTACTGCGTTTAAAAGAATAAATCCAATTGCCCTAAAACAGAGGTGTCCAAACTTTTCTCAAAGAGAGCCTAATTTGGTGAGGTGAAAATGTGGGCCAACCATTTGATTTGCATTCTTTGAACCCTTAAGCCTGATTCCTGCTTTACAGCAATCAGCCATCCCATCAGTCGTATCCAGAATTGTGCGGTCTAGTTCATACTATTGTTGGAGATTTGAACACGGGTCGCATTTTGCCACGGGCCGGACTTTGGGCAGTGATGAGTAATGTTTGAAGGGGACTTGGCCGCAGACAAGATGGCGCCCAGACGTCTTTAGCCGGAAATGGAAATTCCACAAGTTTTCAGAATTATAGCACCTTTGTGCAAACTTTTATTTTTTATTTTTATTTTTTTTAACTTGTCCTGTCCAACAGCTAAGGAAACAGATGAGAGCTGAAAGCCTTTTGTGTTGAATCTTATGATACACCAGATGTATATTTAAATAAACCCGTTTTGAAATTTCAGCTAAACTTTATTCATGTTAATTATATTTGTAAATATTTTTTGTTGGACCGGAGGGAAAAGAAAAGGAGGAAAGAAAAGAGAGGGATGACAGATAAGGGGGGGGGGGGGGGTCGAGGGGTCTTTATAGTAGCGAGGGTAAGATCATGAAGCGTCAGAAAGCAACAAGTTGCTGGAGCTTTATAATCACAACTGACAAGTTAAAAGGCATGAAAAATCTAAAATGGGCGGGGCCTGTCCACACACACTCAAATGTTACAAACACACCTGTTGGCTACAAAAGTGTTCACACACAATCAAGTCTACATGGACATACTATCACTAACATTCACACACGCATACTTATGCATTCAGACTAACACATGTGAAACATTTTATTGAGTCACACAAACTGTTTGTGCAAAGGTGAGATAGTTGTGCAAACTTTTAAATGTGAATAAACAGCTTAGTGTGCAAGATGAGCTTAAGATGGGGCAAAAAACGGTAATTGTTTTATTCTTTTCTAAACAACAACAGTGTTCAGATTTGTAAAACTAATTTCTAAAACCCTTTTAGACAGGAGGTTTTGCTCTAGTGTTTACATTTCTACTACCGGAAGTTTTTAACCCTTAACCCGGATTAGCTCTCAGAGAAAAGCGGCTTTGCGCCAGTGTGCAATACTTTACATTAGAAATGTTTTCCACATCTGTGAAAAAATGCTTTAAAGTGTTGTTTACCAGCGCATAGCTGCTTTTTACTGCAAATCAGCGGATTCACGTTGATTGCGTAAGGATGTAGGGTATGTCTAAGGGCATGGTAGGTTTTGACAGAGACATCTCCTGCATTAAAGATTTAAACTTAAAACGAGGGGAGTGGGGGGGGTGACCTTCCTGCTCCGGTTAAGGACTTCTGCTTTGTGCTAATGATGTCAGGGCGCCATCTTGTTGTCTGCAGCCAGGTCCTCTTGTAATGTTGATGTATTTTTTTCCACTACAAATGTTACAAAATCACAAGAAAGTAGAAGCTGAAACTTTATTGTATTTTTTGCAGTTTTTAGGGCTTCAGAGAAGCTAAAATTGTACTAATGCTGTGACCACTGTAAGTAAAAAGGGAAGTGAGGCGCTAGCACCTGTCAGCTGCTCTGGCTCACCCCACTTATAGCTGTTGCCTGTACTTATCCTTCATCTTTGCTTAAAATCCTTGGGTCTTCTTTTGGGTAAATGAGGTTGGTGACCCTGGCTTTCTGCATCACCAAGCTCTCACACAGCTTCCTCATGGTCGAGTGAGGGGAGGCTGGCGGTAAGAAGGAAAGCGCTCTCAGCAGACGGTTTAGTAATTACACACTGGAAAGCAATCAGCCAGAACAGAGCTTCTTAATTAGCAGAACAAAACAACAGCGCATGGATTGGAGGACCCTGGAGGTCATACGCCCCCCCCCCCACCTTTCAGGTATCCCACTGTGGCACGTTTTAAAAGAGCCTTCATCCTTTTTGGCCTCCCTCCGCCTTCCCGGCCTGATCATGAGCCAATCTCAACAGGTGAAAAGTGTTCAAATAAAGGAGGCAGCCCTCATGCCTGTGTAGAAAAGATCCACTACTGCTTGAAAGATGGCAGCGGTTACCACTCAAGCTGGCTCTCGTAGATGCAAGCAGGAGGAGGCAAAAAGAGAGGTCACCTAATCCATTCTGATCAAGCCTGTAGCAGTGATATGTGATATCATTAGCAAACAGCATTGTGACAAACAGCTTGAACATGAATAGCACTGACAAAGGATCTTGCAGTGGATGAAACCTCTGTTAGGGTCAAGAAGCAGGAACTTCCTGATCCCATGGAGCTGCACAGCAGATTTATGTCGGAATCCAGGCCGTAATCTAAGCAGACGCCTTGTATTCACTATTCAGGACATTTCTAACATCTAATGAAGGACTATGGGAACACGCAGGGTTTTTTGGGTAAAAGTACTCAGTACAAATGACCACCATGAGATCACTGTTTCCAATTTCCTGTGGAAAAAGCGCTTCAGTGTCCTGCAAGTGCTGCATAAAGCTTCATAAAAAGGCAGTAAAAATGTCTGAGATTTAAAGGAAGCCTCAAATGTGTAGATCGCAATCTCAGGAATGAGTCTGTAACTAAAGCAGTGGAGGTGCTGCTGCTGAGTTCTTTTGCTGTTACCACTGGGGTAAAGTGCTACATTTCCTCCTTTTTTTTGGTCCATTAATGTCAACTAGCGGTTACATGCTGTGTCATTAAAGGTCAGAAAAATTGGTTTCTTAAATGAAGACGAGAAAAAAAAATCAGATTTTTTTTTAAAACTGTCAGAAATGTTCTAATTGTCACTAATGATTTTTTTGTTTCTCTGCAAGGATTTCGGCGTGTCTTATTGTAGCAGCAATTGGTGATCTCCTACAGTCAAACCACTATGTTCTTCTCATCAGCAAAACTACACACATTGCAAGGATTAAATGAAAGACACAAATATTAAATTTGGCTGAAACACAGTTTTTGGCACTTGATAAAACACATTATTTCTCATTTCCTGAAGGTCAGAAATGTTTTATCAATTTTAATATTTGCTGTAAAAAAAAATGAAGACTACCGTTTAAAATACAAATATTTACCTTGAATTTCAAGAAAAGGAATTGTACTATGAATATTAATTATTTATAAAATATGAATGAAAAGCTGGATGCATTTTAGGTGCAAAAAACATTAGTTAAAGGTGCAGAAAATTAGTAAAGGAATGTGTTTCCCATCAATGAATAACATTATTTGTTTTTTACTAGCTCTATGAACCAATAAAAAAATTGTCTTTAAAATGCAAACATTGTATTTTCTCTTAAAAGGGAAAATGTGTTTAAAAATACAGCGATATTACTTACTCAAGCTACATTTCTGCTGCTTCCTCTCTGGTTTTGATCGTGTTTTATTTAAAGCCGGTGCTCGCGTCAGTTTAAATTTTTTAGCAATTGTTTTCCCAAAACAAACTGTTGATGTTTTTATTATTCCAGTTTTTAGACACGTTTGATTTATTCTTTTTAATCTTATTTCCACCATTTTTACAACAAATAGAGCATGACTCATAACAAAGTTTGGAAAAAACTATAATTACCCTCAGTCACCAGTCCTATCAAAATACTGACCCCATTACCCCTTGTTCTATCCTAGGCACTTTAACATTGGGAGTTGGGTCATCTGGACCCCACTAGACAGTGCACTAAATCTTTTTTCTTCAAGATTTGTGATCTTCACTGGTGTCCATCGATAACGTGAAATCCACTTCACCTTTACCCACCTTTGTCATGGTATGGATAACACGTGAAGGTAAGGATTGGGTTATCTGGACCCCATAGGATAGTACAAGGGTTAGAAGAACCACTCCAATGAAAATCACAGTCAGACAAATAGATCCATGTATGTCTTCGGCTTGATAGCTCTGATATTTCTTGGCGCCTTTTTTATACTGGTAATGTTAGGTTGGGGTTGTGATGGGTTGTAAGCTAGTGGGTAAGAGTGTAAACGGAGGGATGATGGGAAGTGTTGGCAGGCTTACACCACGACAACAATTCTACCCACACTTAAGAGGCAAATTTTTGATGAACTACTGCCGCTCTGCCGCTCCCAAAACAATAGTTTTTGATTTAAGCTAAAAACGGCAAAATCATAACTAAAGACCACTGAGAACGCTTTGAAAATAGATCAAAAGATGATTGGAGTGGGACTTTAAGCAGTGGGTTTTACAATGCTTAATATAAACTATTCAACATTTCCCATTTGGTTCCAAATTCTGAAGTTTTGCAACAAAGGCACAACTCTTTAGTTGTCCTAAATAAACTGTATCGACATTTTCATCAAAATGAAATTTCTGCAAAGTCTTATTGAATATACATGTTTTTTCAGTGCCCATGTCCAGAATAGGAGCTTTAAGTCCCTCGGCTATATGCTACTGTGGAAAACATCACTGCTTTCTGACTAGCGAGCGTACTCTCACTTAGCTGACTTGAAGAAAAAGTTAAAGGTCATTGACCTGGATTTTATAAAGTATGAGCTGACAGTGTTCATCACCACAATCCTCCAGGTGATTTTTAGAAAACAGAAAATAATTATTTTCAGAATCGCAAATGCTTAAAGCTTACAGTAACTTTTACCAGTCTAAATAAACTATAAATTTTGGTTTTCCAAAAAAAAGAAAAAAACAACTATGACAAAAATAACAACTCATTTCTAATAAAATGGGACAACTTTGAGATACTGGAGTGCCTGCAGAGTAAATATGAGATTTTATGCATCCATGTTTTCAAACCGAGTAAACAATAAATAGTATTCCTACTCAAAAAAAGAAAGAAATAGTGCTTGGTTTTTAGATATACTGTGCAAGGAGAGACTACTGCACCTTCGAGAACAACACGACAAAAGCGCCTTCCCCTATCCCATCATTTTCCGTGCCATATCAACTGCCCTGTTGATATTTCAGGCTGTGCTACGTGACATTTGGCTGACAGAACAGGGGTGTCAGGGACAGCCATCACAGCCAGCAGAGGTAGAGTGGGTGGACGGAAGGAATGAAGAGATAGTAGGAGTAAAAACAAAGGGAGCCATTTGAACTGAAGGGATTCCAGGCAAAGGAAGACATGAGAGAACGAGCTGTCATGTCTACGGTTATCATAGTTGTCTTTGCTTTTCTAAATGTCTCATGTCAAGCAACAGTGGCGGGTGGGTATTAGTCCTAATGGCGGGGCTGTGTCCACACACTGGCTCTGTTTCTCTCATTCTGCTGGTAGCTCCACACCAGCAGATTTTCAGCTAAAAAAATCTTCAAGGGTTAACAAAACTACAAATCCCTGTTTTCTTATTTTAGGATCAGAGTTTTTTTTTCTGAAATGCTCAAAGGACAACAAATAAAAGCACAGAGGATTGAGATTGTTGCATTCTTGATGCGGCATCATAGATCACATAGAGTCTGATGTATTCATTTATCAAAGAGACAAGCAGTGAGTCCCCAGTGACTGGCATCATACATGATTCCTATGAGCACAAACACTTTTTTTTAGATAAAGGATCTATATATAATGTCTGCAGCACCACACAGAGATGCATATACTGTGTGGAATAACACCCTTGCTGGTAAAACTAAATCTATGGATGCAGTTGAGGCTCATGAAACCACCAATCGAAGAAAAAAAACAGATAAAAACACAGGTAAAGTTTTAATAAAATCACTTAAAAAGTACTTTTTCATGTGTTTGTTTGAAGTCCCACTTCAAGTGATTCATGAATGCTTATGCAATGTAAAATTCAAGGTTATCCACATTTTTTAAAATACGCAGGAGTGAAATATGAGCATATAATAAGGCTTTATGGACACTTATCCTTAAGAAAAAATACTGCGCTCTTTGTAGTGGCACAAATTTAAATAGAGTCTTTTTTTAGCCATTATTATAAAACGAGATAGCAAAAACTGTGAAACAAAGACGGTCGTTATGTAAAAGCAAATATCTCTCTGAGATATTTCTCCAAGCCTAAGCAGACAGCAAAGACAGCAACATTTAAAAATAGATGAAACATCAACCAGCAGGATAAGACGGGAAAGCTCCCACTCGTGAGTTAAAAGTTGTTTTTATGCCGATGGATGGTTTTGCCTTTTAACAACTATTACTTCCAGTCCCCAAAAGTGAGTGCACGTTCTGTCTAAGATCGTTTTCAGGGTACAATTACAATGCAAAATGTCCTGTCTCTCTTTTTTTTTTTCAGTATTTCCATTTAATTTCATGGTACAATGTCCTTAATGTAAAGAGGTAAGAAGTAAAACTACTTATTTTCTTTGATTATCAGTTTCAATAATCAAAAATAAATAAAGAAAGGCGGGAAAAGTCTATCATGTAATAGCAGGGATTTGAAATAAAATGAAAAAAAAGACAAGCTTGTAGTTTGTATACGATTGTCTCCTTTCAGAATAGTTTGCAGCAACTTAATTAGCTTTAATTTGTGTCTTAGTTATTAGTACACCTGTTGTAGACCTAGAAAGGGTCAAAACAGGGTCATGCAGCGTCCCGGTATTGAGCAGTTATGTCTACATTTCCTCTTTTTCTGGCTATGATGGTTTTTCTTCTTAGAATGGCGCATGGAAAGTTTTCTGCACACAAAGCAGAACTTCTTCATTAGTCAAGCACATAGTGTCAAACTTGATGTCCAGGTCAATCACAGTTTTAATCAGCAGTTTGAATGACAGTAAAAATATATACATGCGTTCAACATTAGTTCGCTTCCACTTCTTTTCAAGCAATTAATTAAACTGTTTTTGACAAACTTCACATTAAATAGGTTCAATGTGTCATGTATGTATAAGTGTGAGTTTGTCTATTTATTGATTAAAAGTAATTATAATGGGATCAGTTACATGTCTATGCGGATGTATACTTCTGGATGTATCTCTATCATCTTAATTACAGATGTATAACATTTTGTTTCTCTTCTTTGTTTTTTTCTGATTGCTTGAAATAAATTAATATCAAATTCAAACAATTGATAATATTTTACATTAAACTTTGTGTCATTTATTTGCCACGTCTGTGTTTTTTGTGGCTTAGGTAACATCATCTGTAGACTTTTTTGTTTCTTTTTGTGGAAGAGGACTTAAACAAAGCTTTTTATTTTTTTATTTTTAATCTTCCATGTTCTTCCTTCCTGGGAGCCCTGCCTTTGAATTCTACCTCCATCTGTGACATATGATGTTCACTTTTCTGATAATGTTACTTTCAGCTTCCTCCCATATCTTTGTGAAAGTGCTGAAGAGAGCAGTGGTGTATGCAAGATTTTTTCCCTTTGACATATTTTATCAAATAAAATATAGGAATAACTGAACAAAAGTTGTTTTACTAGTTGAGATAAATTTTACTTTACCTGAGAAAGTCATCCTTACTATTAACCAGTATTGTGCTTTCTTAGTAATATATGTTTTAACAAACAAGGACTGATTGCCATTTATTTTAATATGGATGTTTATTTTCAAGAGAAAAAACTTTACCTGATGTAAAAATGTCTTTTTTATGTATTTAACCCAAACAACCCACATGGTAAGGTTTTAAACAATACTCCCATATAAAAACATACATTATTTTAAAGTCCCCCTATGACAATTGTTTTCATAAAAACTTTCCCAGTGGTGTTTTAATTATGAATATGGTGTTTATAACCAAAATCCCACAACCTACATTTCTTAAAAAGCCATATTTCATGTTGTGCTGAACTAATTTTCTTGGCCGCACTGACCCATAGGAAGGGTTAAGTTTAGGATTACAGGTTACAGTTAAGGTGGGTTCACACCGAATGCGATTTTCGGCAGAGGCAGCCGGTTTCAATATTAAGTCAATGGAACGGACGTGATCTGAATCTAAGGCAATAGGGGCGGCAGGAAGGTGTGGCACCAGTGCGTATTCAGTGGCGCAGTGCTTGGTACCCGCCTGAACCAAATCACCCAACAGTATCATTCTGGCTACTGTTGGGCGAAGGGGGGAACACCATGGAGAGTCTGTCGCATGGCTCATGGAGCTGGAGCGATCCTGATCACTATGTCGGAGACCCAGGACTTTAACTTTAAGTTTAATTTGAAAAACGTGCGGTCAACAACAAACTCCATCTTTGGAAGCACTTAAAATGCAGCAATGTGCCATCTTCTCTTCTCCTGCACCTGAGCTGATGTGCACGCTGGACGAGGCAAATTAATGTGCTCTTGTGACATTACAAAGGCTCATTAATTCAAACTGAGGGTCTTTGCAACAGTTTGATTGACAGCTATTTAAAAGGAGAAATACTCAGAAATGCACAAATGAAATGATTTCTCAGAACATTTGTTCTCCTTCATAAGAAAAATGCCACATGTCAAAAACTCAAAAAACATTATTTTCATCAAAGGGGGACTTTAAAGACTATGAAAATTCTCACCTGAACCAGTTAAGCGTGTATCCTTATTACAAGTTTTAAGCTCAGTTTACAGGACAACATTTACAAATGGTATTTTTAGACCCCATTAATATCTGAAATGTTCAAAAAGGACAGTTTCTGTTTCAACAAAAGGCCAAAAACCTTTTTCCTAATATACTCATGTGTCAGTTTTCCTGTCTTCTTTACATTTTCATTTCCATTTCTGCAAATGGCTGCTCCCTGACACCAGAGAAGTCGAGAAAAAAAAACGTTTGAGGTGTGCAGGATGACAGACAGATGTCTCATCAAATCACACCTCCACCTGTCACACATATTGATTTTGGCTCTCTGACAGCTGCTGTGTCTGAACTGCAGTTTTCTTTTCCAGGAAGCTTTTGCTGAGAGCAGAAAGAGGTAAAATCTATGAAACATCTAGATCAATGAGTGAAGAAAGCTGCATAGGGTTGTGAATTTAATAACCTTTAGAAGTACAAACATACTAATGACAGCCTCCTCTGAATGCTTTCTGCGCAGTAACTCTAAGAAAACTCGAGAACACTTCAAAAAACTGTTGTTGTGCATTAGCTGTGTGGAATTTCAGCAGGATCTATACATTTAGCTAACTCTACACGCAGGAAAAACTGTATAACTACCTTCAGATGTATGCATTAAATTCCTATAAAGGTCTGCTTGCTGCAAAGAGATAATGATGATGATGATAAACATACACTCAGCTATAACCTAAAAAAAGCTATTCCAAACATATGGCTTTAAGCTGCTGTATGGGGAAAAAAAGAAGGTCTTTAATTGTTAATTTCATGGCAGGAGATCTGCTGTGACATTTACTCACCTTACAGTAATAGGGGTGGCACATTGCATTATTCACTTTGTTTGCAGACCTGTGCAGCGCAGTGCAGGAAAAAATCAGTTATAAGTTCCCTCTCTGTTTATACACTCAAACCAAACACCAAACATCATTTGACCGTGTCCAAACAGAAAAAAAGCACAAACAAAAATCATAGACAAAGGGAAAAAGTTTGAAACTTTTATACATTTAAAATGACTGGATTTGCTTTGCAAGGACACACACTGAATAGTTTTTGTTCACATTTACACTAATTGGATTTCACTATAAGGTTGTGCATATTGATGTTATTCATTTAAATCTACTTTTAATATAATGCATAAAAACTGCTGTATGTGTGTTAACTACTTTAGATCAAACACATTCATCATGAAATCTGTGAGGTGCAGGAAACATTTCTAATCCTGGTCAAGCAGCATCCAATAGAAAGCTGACTGTTCTGCATACAGATACCTTTATATTATGCAAAAGAGCAGACCCCTGCCAGAATCTCAATCTAAGATGCTGCTTTATAAACTCTCTGTCAAAGCTGACCACTCATGTTGTGACAGCTATGCAAATACAGACCTATTCCAGATTCATGCTCTCTTCCTACCAGCACAGATCTGAGAACAGTTGGTGGAGTCTGGATTGTCGTTTTGGGATTACATTTTTCAATGAAATCACACAAACTGTAGCCTCTCAAGCTGCTACATTAAAGGTATCATAACTAAAATACAGCTCCTTGTCATTGCTAACAACTAACAGGTGTCTATCCTCATCAGAGGTACTGCTAAGAAGTCAAATCCTGTTTGAAAATGCCTGACATGCTTCATCTCCAGTTCCACACATTTCTAAACAACGCAGCAGCTCCACAAGGCCAGCATGGGCAAATGCTACCCCAACACCCCTACACAAACACAATTAACTAAAGAAATAAAAGAAGATTACAAAAAAAAGTTAAAAAAAAAACAAAAAAAAGATAAAGAAAGACAGACAGACAGACATGAAAAAAAGATAAATGCAGCCTCAACAGGGCACCAACTAGTATTCTGCTTCTTCTGGTCCCAAGCTTGGTAAACACAGAGGGTAGTGTCAGAAAGAGCATAAAAAGAAAAAAAAAATTATAGACAGCGGTTCGGGGGATTTGACACCCCAAATTCTGCACACCTGGACTTGCCCCCCCTGTTTTTCTACCTGAAGCCCATAGTGGGGTTGGTTAAATCCAGGCCTGCAGCTTCTTCTTTTTTTTTTGTTTTTTTGTTCCTTCAGCATAACCGGCAAGCTCATGAGTTCACTCTAAACGAGTATTTTATTTTGAAATTCAAGAAGCTTTACATTCCTTGTCTGTGCAAAGATTTCTTGTTTGTTCGATTCTAACCAGTCAGGTTGACATGACCAAGCACCACAGAGTGAAAAAGTAGACTCCACATCTGCTTTTTCTCACAAACAATATGTTAATCGTCATTGTGTTTGTACTTTAAACATTAGTCGGATTCACAGCTGTTGTGGCTAAAAGCTCTGACTGGCCTTTAAACCAGTAAGTTTGGGCTCAATTGAAGTAAAAATCTGAGAAGACTGTGTGTATATTTACTCATTCATTTATCTTATAAGCCCATTTTGTCCCTTTTGGGGTCATGGAGGCTGCCGGAGCCTATCCCAGCGTATTGTGGGCGATGGCAGGGGACATCCTGGACAGGTCGCCAGTCAGGACTTGAACCGGGGGCCTTATTGCTGTGATGCAAGAGCACTAACCATTGCCCCACCGTGCAGCCCCCATTTTTTTTACATAATTATTTATGTAAAAATTTAAATTCCACAAAACATTTTAAAGGTGTGCGGTTGTTGTTTTTTTGTTTTGTAACTTTACCTGTGCTATTACTTTCCTTCTGATTTTCTGATTGGAGTGAGATTTTTCGTTTCAAGTTCAAAATGCAAAAACTCAGCAGATGGGGGGGAAACTGCAACTGATGCCAAAAACCTTTTATTTTGGTGGCATTTGCCAAATCATTTTCACTAAAATGTAGTTATGAAGTGTGAGGTATGTTAATCAAACAGTACACCTGTGGTTTCCCAAAAATGTACAACAATTTTAGGTAAAGACAGAAAAAAAGCGGTGTAAAAATATATATCTAAAAGAGAGTGGAAAAAATGTTAAAAGTCACACTTGGGGGGGAAAAACTGAACAGGTGGAAGCCCTGCCTTCTACTGTGAGCCTCTGTCTTCCAGTGAATCCTGGCTCTCCTTGCTCTATGTTGGCCCTCGGGGTGCGAGTGCAACAGATTAGCATGGCCAAGGTCAGAGTGAGCGTGTCCATCAGAGTGAGTTACAGCAAAGGTGAGCGGATTCACCTGCCGACCCCTGCAGATTGATTTAATTAGGAATATGGCTGCACATTTGTTCCTGTGGAACTATAAAGGCTAAACTGACCACCGGAGAGAAGAGGAGGAGGAGAGGAGAAGATGCAATCAAAGGGAAGGTGGGGAGTGAGGGGGGGTTGATGAATGAGCTTTTAATCTGCATAGAAATAGCTGGGATACAGAATTGAGCTGTGGTTGTCATGGCCCGACCTGATGTATGAGAGTGCTGTGGGATCCTTATGCAACCAACACTTTATTAGAATATGTTTGTCCTTTCAACACTGACCTTAATTCTTCTCTTAATTAAACAGTTCCTCAACAGCCTCTGTGCACAGTAAAGCCATGCTTCTGTCACAGAGGCTGTTGAGGAACTGTTTAATTAAGAGAAGAATTAAGGTCAGTGTTGAAAGGACAAACATATTCTAATAAAGTGTTGGTTGCATAAGGATCCCACAGCACTCTCATACATCAGGTCGGGCCATGACAACCACAGCTCAATTCTGTATCCCAGCTATTTCTATGCAGATTAAAAGCTCATTCATCAACCCCCCCTCACTCCCCCCTTCCCTTTGATTGCATCTTCTCTCTCCTCCTCCTCTCTCTCTCCGGTGGTCAGTTTAGCCTTTATAGTTCCACAGGAACAAATGTGCAGCCATATTCCTAATTAAATCAATCTGCAGGGGTCGGCAGGTGAATCCGCTCACCTTTGCTGTAACTCACTCTGATGGACACGCTCACTCTGACCTTGGCCATGCTAATCTGTTGCACTCGCACCCCGAGGGCCAACATAGAGCAAGGAGAGCCAGGATTCACTGGAAGACAGAGGCTCACAGTAGAAGGCAGGGCTTCCACCTGTTCAGTTTTTCCCCCCCAAGTGTGACTTTTAACATTTTTCCACTCTCTTTAGATATATATTTTTACACCGCTTTTTTTCTGTCTTTACCTAAAATTGTTGTACATTTTTGGGAAACAGGTGTACTGTTTGATTAACATACCTCACACTTCATAACTACATTTTAGTGAAAATGATTTGGCAAATGCCACCAAAATAAAAAGGTTTTTGGCATCAGTTGCAGTTTCCCCCCATCTGCTGAGTTTTTGCATTTTGAACTTGAAACGAAAAATCTCACTCCAATCAGAAAATCAGAAGGAAAGTAATAGCACAGGTAAAGTTACAAAACAAAAAAACAACAACCGCACACCTTTAAAATGTTTTGTGGAATTTAAATTTTTACATAAATAATTATGTAAAAAAAATGGGGGCTGCACGGTGGGGCAATGGTTAGTGCTCTTGCATCACAGCAATAAGGCCCCCGGTTCAAGTCCTGACTGGCGACCTGTCCAGGATGTCCCCTGCCATCGCCCACAATACGCTGGGATAGGCTCCGGCAGCCTCCATGACCCCAAAAGGGACAAAAATGGGCTTATAAGATAATGAATGAGTAAATATACACACAGTCTTCTCAGATTTTTACTTCAATTGAGCCCAAACTTACTGGTTAAAGGCCAGTCAGAGCTTTTAGCCACAACAGCTGTGAATCCGACTAATGTTTAAAGTACAAACACAATGACGATTAACATATTGTTTGTGAGAAAAAGCAGATGTGGAGTCTACTTTTTCACTCTGTGGTGCTTGGTCATGTCAACCTGACTGGTTAGAATCGAACAAACAAGAAATCTTTGCACAGACAAGGAATGTAAAGCTTCTTGAATTTCAAAATAAAATACTCGTTTAGAGTGAACTCATGAGCTTGCCGGTTATGCTGAAGGAACAAAAAAAAAAAAAAAGAAGAAGCTGCAGGCCTGGTTTAACCAACCCCACTATGGGCTTCAGGTAGAAAAACAGGGGGGGCAAGTCCAGGTGTGCAGAATTTGGGGTGTCAAATCCCCCGAACCGCTGTCTATAATTTTTTTTTTCTTTTTTATGCTCTTTCTGACACTACCCTCTGTGTTTACCAAGCTTGGGACCAGAAGAAGCAGAATACTAGTTGGTGCCCTGTTGAGGCTGCATTTATCTTTTTTTCATGTCTGTCTGTCTGTCTTTCTTTATCTTTTTTTTGTTTTTTTTTTAACTTTTTTTTGTAATCTTCTTTTATTTCTTTTTAATTGTGTTTGTGTAGGGGTGTTGGGGTAGCATTTGCCCATGCTGGCCTTGTGGAGCTGCTGCGTTGTTTAGAAATGTGTGGAACTGGAGATGAAGCATGTCAGGCATTTCAAACAGGATTTGACTTCTTAGCAGTACCTCTGATGAGGATAGACACCTGTTAGTTGTTAGCAATGACAAGGAGCTGTATTTTAGTTATGATACCTTTAATGTAGCAGCTTCAGAGGCTACAGTTTGTGTGATTTCATTGAAAATGTAATCCCAAAACGACAATCCAGACTCCACCAACTGTTCTCAGATCTGTGCTGGTAGGAAGAGCATGAATCTGGAATAGGTCTGTATTTGCATAGCTGTCACAACATGAGTGGTCAGCTTTGACAGAGAGTTTATAAAGCAGCATCTTAGATTGAGATTCTGGCAGGGTCTGCTCTTTTGCATAATATAAAGGTATCTGTATGCAGAACAGTCAGCTTTCTATTGGATGCTGCTTGACCAGGATTAGAAATGTTTCCTGCACCTCACAGATTTCATGATGAATGTGTTTGATCTAAAGTAGTTAACACACATACAGCAGTTTTTGCATTATATTAAAAGTAGATTTAAATGAATAACATCAATATGCACAACCTTATAGTGAAATCCAATTAGTGTAAATGTGAACAAAAACTATCAGTGTGTGTCCTTGCAAAGCAAATCCAGTCATTTTAAATGATAAAAGTTTCAAACTTTTTCCCTTTGTCTATGATTTTTTGTTTGTGCTTTTTTTCTGTTTGGACACGGTCAAATGATGTTTGGTGTTTGGTTTGAGTGTATAAACAGAGGGAACTTATAACTGATTTTTTCCTGCACTGCGCTGCACAGGTCTGCAAACAAAGTGAATAATGCAATGTGCCACCCTATTACTGTAAGGTGAGTAAATGTCACAGCAGATCTCCTGCCATGAAATTAACAATTAAAGACCTTCTTTTTTCCCCATACAGCAGCTTAAAGCCATATGTTTGGAATAGCTTTTTTTAGGTTATAGCTGAGTGTATGTTTATCATCATCATCATTATCTCTTTGCAGCAAGCAGACCTTTATATTTAATGCATACATCTGAAGGTAGTTATACAGTTTTTCCTGCGTGTAGAGTTAGCTAAATGTATAGATCCTGCTGAAATTCCACACAGCTAATGCACAACAACAGTTTTTTTGAAGTGTTCTCGAGTTTTCTTAGAGTTACTGCGCAGAAAGCATTCAGAGGCTGTCATTAGTATGTTTGTACTTCTAAAGGTTATTAAATTCACAACCCTATGCAGCTTTCTTCACTCATTGATCTAGATGTTTCATAGATTTTACCTCTTTCTGCTCTCAGCAAAAGCTTCCTGGAAAAGAAAACTGCAGTTCAGACACAGCAGCTGTCAGAGAGCCAAAATCAATATGTGTGACAGGTGGAGGTGTGATTTGATGAGACATCTGTCTGTCATCCTGCACACCTCAAACGTTTTTTTTTCTCGACTTCTCTGGTGTCAGGGAGCAGCCATTTGCAGAAATGGAAATGAAAATGTAAAGAAGACAGGAAAACTGACACATGAGTATATTAGGAAAAAGGTTTTTGGCCTTTTGTTGAAACAGAAACTGTCCTTTTTGAACATTTCAGATATTAATGGGGTCTAAAAATACCATTTGTAAATGTTGTCCTGTAAACTGAGCTTAAAACTTGTAATAAGGATACACGCTTAACTGGTTCAGGTGAGAATTTTCATAGTCTTTAAAGTCCCCCTTTGATGAAAATAATGTTTTTTGAGTTTTTGACATGTGGCATTTTTCTATGAAGGAGAACAAATGTTCTGAGAAATCATTTCATTTGTGCATTTCTGAGTATTTCTCCTTTTAAATAGCTGTCAATCAAACTGTTGCAAAGACCCTCAGTTGAATTAATGAGCCTTTGTAATGTCACAAGAGCACATTAATTTGCCTCGTCCAGCGTGCACATCAGCTCAGGTGCAGGAGAAGAGAAGATGGCACATTGCTGCATTTTAAGTGCTTCCAAAGATGGAGTTTGTTGTTGACGCACGTTTTTCAAATTAAACTTAAAGTTAAAGTCCTGGGTCTCCGACATAGTGATCAGGATCGCTCCAGCTCCATGAGCCATGCGACAGACTCTCCATGGTGTTCCCCCCTTCGCCCAACAGTAGCCAGAATGATACTGTTGGGTGATTTGGTTCAGGCGGGTACCAAGCACTGCGCCACTGAATACGCACTGGTGCCACACCTTCCTGCCGCCCCTATTGCCTTAGATTCAGATCACGTCCGTTCCATTGACTTAATATTGAAACCGGCTGCCTCTGCCGAAAATCGCATTCGGTGTGAACCCACCTTAACTGTAACCTGTAATCCTAAACTTAACCCTTCCTATGGGTCAGTGCGGCCAAGAAAATTAGTTCAGCACAACATTAAATATGGCTTTTTAAGAAATGTAGGTTGTGGGATTTTGGTTATAAACACCATATTCATAATTAAAACACCACTGGGAAAGTTTTTAAAACAATTGTCATAGGGGACTTTAAAATAATGTATGTTTTTATATGGGAGTATTGTTTAAAACCTTACCATGTGGGTTGTTTGGGTTAAATACATAAAAAGACATTTTTACATCAGGTAAAGTTTTTTCTCTTGAAAATAAACATCCATATTAAAATAAATGGCAATCAGTCCTTGTTTGTTAAAACATATATTACTAAGAAGCACAACTGGTTAATAGTAAGGATGACTTTCTCAGGTAAAGTAAAATTTATCTCAACTAGTAAACAACTTTTGTTCAGTTATTCCTATATTTTATTTGATAAAATATGTCAAAGGGAAAAAATCTTGCATACACCACTGCTCTCTTCAGCACTTTCACAAAGATGGGAGGAAGCTGAAAGTAACATTATCAGAAAAGTGAACAATATGTCACAGATGGAGGTAGAATTCAAAGGCAGGGCTCCCAGGAAGGAAGAACATGGAAGATTAAAAATAAAAAATAAAAAGCTTTGTTTAAGTCTCTTCCACAAAAAGAAACAAAAAAGTCTACAGATGATGTTACCTAAGCCACAAAAACACAGACGTGGCAAATAAATGACACAAAGTTTAATGTAAAATATTATCAATTGTTTGAATTTGATATTAATTTATTTCAAGCAATCAGAAAAAAAAAACAAAGAAGAGAGAAACAAAATGTTATACATCTGTAATTAAGATGATAGAGAACATCCAGAAGTACATCCGCATAGACATGTAACTGATCCCATTATATTACTTTTAATCAATAAATAGACAAACTCACACTTATACATACATGGACACATTGAACCTATTTAATGTGAAGTTTGTCAAAAACATGTTTAATTAATTGCTTGAAAAGAAGTGGAAGCGAACTAATGTTGAACGCATGTATATATTTTTACTGTCATTCAAACTGCTGATTAAAACTGTGATTGACCTGGACATCAAGTTTTGGGACACTCTGTGCTTGACTAATGAAGAAGTTCTGCTTGTGTGCAGAAAACTTTCCATGCGCCATTCTAAGAAGAAAAACCATCATAGCCAGAAAAAGAGGAAATGTAGACATAACTGCTCAATACCGGGACGCTGCATGACCCTGTTTTGACCCTTTCTAGGTCTACAACAGGTGTACTAATAACTAAGACACAAATTAAAGCTAATTAAGTTGCTGCAAACTATTCTGAAAGGAGACAATCGTATACAAACTACAAGCTTGTCTTTTTTTTCATTTTATTTCAAATCCCTGCTATTACATGATAGACTTTTCCCGCCTTTCTTTATTTATTTTTGATTATTGAAACTGATAATCAAAGAAAATAAGTAGTTTTACTTCTTACCTCTTTACATTAAGGACATTGTACCATGAAATTAAATGGAAATACTGAAAAAAAAAAAGAGAGACAGGACATTTTGCATTGTAATTGTACCCTGAAAACGATCTTAGACAGAACGTGCACTCACTTTTGGGGACTGGAAGTAATAGTTGTTAAAAGGCAAAACCATCCATCGGCATAAAAACAACTTTTAACTCACGAGTGGGAGCTTTCCCGTCTTATCCTGCTGGTTGATGTTTCATCTATTTTTAAATGTTGCTGTCTTTGCTGTCTGCTTAGGCTTGGAGAAATATCTCAGAGAGATATTTGCTTTTACATAACGACCGTCTTTGTTTCACAGTTTTTGCTATCTCGTTTTATAATAATGGCTAAAAAAAGACTCTATTTAAATTTGTGCCACTACAAAGAGCGCAGTATTTTTTCTTAAGGATAAGTGTCCATAAAGCCTTATTATATGCTCATATTTCACTCCTGCGTATTTTAAAAAATGTGGATAACCTTGAATTTTACATTGCATAAGCATTCATGAATCACTTGAAGTGGGACTTCAAACAAACACATGAAAAAGTACTTTTTAAGTGATTTTATTAAAACTTTACCTGTGTTTTTATCTGTTTTTTTTTCGATTGGTGGTTTCATGAGCCTCAACTGCATCCATAGATTTAGTTTTACCAGCAAGGGTGTTATTCCACACAGTATATGCATCTCTGTGTGGTGCTGCAGACATTATATATAGATCCTTTATCTAAAAAAAAGTGTTTGTGCTCATAGGAATCATGTATGATGCCAGTCACTGGGGACTCACTGCTTGTCTCTTTGATAAATGAATACATCAGACTCTATGTGATCTATGATGCCGCATCAAGAATGCAACAATCTCAATCCTCTGTGCTTTTATTTGTTGTCCTTTGAGCATTTCAGAAAAAAAAACTCTGATCCTAAAATAAGAAAACAGGGATTTGTAGTTTTGTTAACCCTTGAAGATTTTTTTTAGCTGAAAATCTGCTGGTGTGGAGCTACCAGCAGAATGAGAGAAACAGAGCCAGTGTGTGGACACAGCCCCGCCATTAGGACTAATACCCACCCGCCACTGTTGCTTGACATGAGACATTTAGAAAAGCAAAGACAACTATGATAACCGTAGACATGACAGCTCGTTCTCTCATGTCTTCCTTTGCCTGGAATCCCTTCAGTTCAAATGGCTCCCTTTGTTTTTACTCCTACTATCTCTTCATTCCTTCCGTCCACCCACTCTACCTCTGCTGGCTGTGATGGCTGTCCCTGACACCCCTGTTCTGTCAGCCAAATGTCACGTAGCACAGCCTGAAATATCAACAGGGCAGTTGATATGGCACGGAAAATGATGGGATAGGGGAAGGCGCTTTTGTCGTGTTGTTCTCGAAGGTGCAGTAGTCTCTCCTTGCACAGTATATCTAAAAACCAAGCACTATTTCTTTCTTTTTTTGAGTAGGAATACTATTTATTGTTTACTCGGTTTGAAAACATGGATGCATAAAATCTCATATTTACTCTGCAGGCACTCCAGTATCTCAAAGTTGTCCCATTTTATTAGAAATGAGTTGTTATTTTTGTCATAGTTGTTTTTTTTTCTTTTTTTTGGAAA